>PITA01019899.1:0-36436 GCA_004023965.1 Spilogale gracilis | reverse complement strand
CCAAAGTTACAATTCTTAACAATAAGTCTAGTATTCTTGGAATTTGCTTTGGAAACCCTAGGGTGAGCAAAATTGAGACAGATCTTCTGAGAATGTAAAGATGCATGTGGACCGAAGCTTGGGAAGTACAGGATCCAGAAGGCTGGAGATGAGGACATAAGTGTGTATCAGGCAGGGGCAAGAGGGGCACTTCTGTGCCCAGACCTGGACAATCATGACACAGGAAGGAGAACATGAAGGGCCAGATGACTCAGAGAAGATGGCTCAGGGTGCTGTGTCCGGGGAAGGATGATCCTAAAAGAACAGTTATCTCTGTTTTCCAGGAGAACCGGGGCGTCAGTATCGTGTTGTTGAATGAAGAATGGAATTCAGAACACCGGGCCCTTGGTGTCTTCCTCTGGGGTCCAGAGAGCACCTCCCAATAGAACTTGAAAGCCTGCTTAAAGTTCCTTGAAGGAAGCCTCAGTGGGGTGAAAGCCTGGATGGTGCTTGCAATGTCAGCCCATAGCCACCAGATGGCGCGCGGGATCTACAGTGCACGTGCGCCGGTGCGAGGCCCACAGGAAATGTATTACTGTGTCTCCTTTTACCCAGTGTCCTGCAAGGTTTTTACTGTTTAGAAAGCTCAGCTATAGAGGAGTATGTGAAACACCATACTGCACAGCTGTGCTCTTCCTGTCCTTTCACTCCTGGTGATGTGTCTGCAGCATTTCCCCTGGTCTGAAGAGTTTCAGAGCCCAGTCTCTTCTTGGGCATTTCTTTTTGCTGGAACTACAAGAAGGGAGTACTTAGCTTCCATTTTGAGATCTGCAATCCTGATGAAAGGTAATCACCGGGAAAAAATATCTCAAGGACTATTTATTAGGGCAACTGCATTTCTGGCACGAAAGACAGACTGCAAACACTTTGTTACTCTGGTATTTGGGCTGCTAACACAGCGGGGTGTAACGTTTTTACGTAATCCCAAACCTCAGCCTCGAAGAGTTAATGATGTTACTCATGCCACTGGGGCATGAAAGAAAAGCTTGCATTTTTGGGTGGTTACTGTTCACCCAGAGCAGTGGAATGAGCCATGAGGCTGAAGGCCAAGGGACTCGGGCCACCCATGCAGTGAAATAATCCCCAAGAAATGCACTGCCTGGAATGGAAATGAAAGTGAACAGTCATACCAGGGCATCTACTGAATATTGCCGACAGTCACTCAGTCTAAAGTCTGTCTGATTCTCAACACTGTAAATCTCAGATTTAGGATATATTACACAGATCACAGGAAACGACTGAAATCAAGCAGTTGGAGCCCTGTTCCTGTCAAGCTCCAGATCGTAAGCAGTGAGCTCTGTTCTTATTTCAGTTCCAATAGGAATGAATAATTAATAACCTAGTTTTTGAATGGAAAGTACATTTCAATGGATGGGTAATGCTTTCAGCAGGGCCTCTGAGGGTTATTGTTTCTTTCCTTCTTTCCTTCTTTCTGAAGTGGGACCCTGGATGAGAAGAAAGAAGCAATATTCAAATGTATGACAACTTCCATTTTTGACCCACCAGAAACTCACATGAATAAAGAAAAGCAGAATTTAAGGTCGACATCAGCATCCACTATTCACTAGGCACTCTGTTCCATGTCTTGTAAGTACTTTCTTAATCTTCGTGGCAACAGTTTGGTAGTTGGCATTGGCCCACTTTTTGAGGAAGTGAGGCTCAGAGAGGTTAAATAGTTTGCCCAAAGTCACACAGCTTATTAGAGAGCCAAGAGCTGGGACCTGGGAAGCCTGCCTTCAAAGCCTGGGTTTGTGCTCTTTCTGCCACGGCATTTTGGAAACTCGCAGAAGATCCATGTTGGGAATGATCAGGAGGGTCATTTAGGTGAACACTCGAAACAACCGAGGCGTGATTCTGGTCGTCTCCATTAAATTGAAACCCAAACAAGTATAAATGTGCCCGAAATCCAAGCTGAAGCCTAAAAGAAATGAGAGCAATGCTTCAGAATGCAGACAGAGGGCAACATATAAATGTTGGTGTGGGCGGGATGGTCACAATACCCTGTGTGCGCTGTCAGTCACAGAGGGATGCTCCTACCGCCGAGTCCTCTGCCCTGTAACCCCCACAAGCCCAGAGGGAAAAGTCGAGGTCAAAAGCACCCTGTCACTACTAGAGAAACTTACTTAAAAGGACGGAGGGTGGGTGATGGGCTTCAGGCCACACACGTTGGTGGCAGAGCCCAAAACAGAACTTGAGGCTATGTGTCTCAGTTGAGCCCCAGGGTTGCTTGTCCTCGCTGCCTCACACGTCTCTTGCCATGACTAGCTCTGTGTGAATTTGGGGGAGGAAACCCAAAACCAGGTTTCAGTTTTCATTACATACCGGAAACTTGGCCTCAGATCACTAAGAAGTTCTCTGTGGCTTGTGAACCTTTGAAGCAGGGGGAGCCAGGCTCCTGCCACGCTCCTGCCCCTCGCGGAGGCTGGCACGGATTTATGGGTGTGAGCGGGAAGCGGGCACCG
The DNA here is from genome assembly GCA_004023965.1 of Spilogale gracilis. Lineage (NCBI taxonomy): Eukaryota > Metazoa > Chordata > Mammalia > Carnivora > Mephitidae > Spilogale > Spilogale gracilis. The sequence continues at coordinate 33,935 of PITA01019899.1, read as the reverse complement.
TGGTGCCCATCTTGCCATGTTCCAGGTACACTCTGGCCCCGAGGGACACGGGCCACCCGGGAGCCTCGGCAAAGCACGGCTGGTGTGGCATTTCTCCGAGCTCCCATTGTTGGGGAATGGCTTTCGGGAGAGAAAAGGAGGGGATGATTTAGGAGGTGTGCATATTCATTTACAAAGGAAATTATGGAAGTTGCTAGTGAGATTTATATTGGTAATTAAGTGATAATTGCTGGGTAAAGCTGCTGGAGTTGGATCTCCTGTAAAACAACTAAGGGACCCAGGCCACTTGGAGCAATGTCTTATTGTTTAGCATTTTCGGAAACAATTTTGGTTTCTGCGGGACTTTGGACCCACTAACTAGGGACTCCTTAAAGCACCCTTGTAGGGCAGGCCTTGGGCTGGCCCCTTTGCGCATCCCCCAAAGATTGCTGGTCTCTACACAGGGCCTGTGGTAGATCGGCCCTACTCCGGGCCCAAGCTAGCAGGGGAAGGACAAGACGACGTCCTTCAATGGGCACAGACAAGTAGATGGTGCTTTGTTTTAAATCATCAAGATCCTCTAAATAACAAGTCTGAAGCGGTCCAGTTTAATCAAGGATACCAAGGAAACTATGAAAAAATCAGGTACAAACACCATGCAAGAATCTTGTAAGAATTCTAGTCCAAACGACTATGTCAAAGATTAATGAATGTCTTCCCATGCAGCTGTCCACAGGGGCCAGGATATCCACAAAGATGGGGGAGCAAAGCAAGAGTCTGGGTCAAGTTCAGAATGGATAATCAGTCTTTGATTAATTAATAGCTGCTTCCTCTCTGTATATATTACTTTATATTTGAAAGACAGAAAGACTCACTTATCTACATAGGTGTGCTAGAATGAGGTATGTCTCTTGGGAATGGGCTGTGGTTTTCTGATTTCTTGTTTTCTCCTTTCCTTTAATGGAAGTCAAAATAAATATTCAGTCCAAGAACTCAGCATGTAGAAAACACTTTAGGAAATAATTTAGTGTTCTGAACATTCAAGGTGCTGCCTGTTTCATGGGAAGTGTTGAAAAGCTCAGCATCTTTTCATGTTTGTCCTCTTTTGGGGTTTTAAAATACTCTTTCAATTCTTTTCGTTAGAAGAGAGAGGGCTTGAGGGCTTGAACGTTGGTAAGCGGAGAGACAGGTTTTTAAAATCATGGTGCACCTTGATTCAGTGAAAGAAGGTAAGTGCTGACTTTTTCCTTTGCGTCTCTGGGCTTGGTATTTGCAGCTATAAATAAACCTAGTTGTAGGGGATTCATCGAGGCACAGAAGCACAGCAGTGGTCCATATCAGAGGCTCCCTCAATATCTATCTAGTTGGAACAGAAAAGAAAGTACCAAACAAGAGGCACCATCAGGAGTTCAGAGGGGGCCTCTTCTGGAGGCTGCAGCAAGATGAGGGAAGTTCAAAGAGGAGAGAAGGTGGTCTTGCTGGGTCCCAAAGCAAACCTGTGATGAAGGTCATAGCAGAGAGAAGAAAGGGCGATCCAGGAATGAGAGCTCAGCTGGGCCTGCGGATGCCCTGTCAATACTGAGAGGTCACTGGGAGAGGCGAATTAGAGGGCTGAATGCCAAATAAGGAATTCCAAACATGCTCATTTACTCAAGAGGGGACTTTATTGTCCTCAGAATCTGGAAAGAAAAGAAGTTAAATTAACATTTCATCAAATGTCTCAAAGTTTCCGGTGCTAGTGTGGCACCCCGACTGAACTCAGCCCGGATGTAGTTTCTGATCACTGGAGAGCATGGCATGGGGGGGGGGGGCGGGATTTGAAAATGCTTGGTATAATGGGGGAGGGAACACCTCCAAAAGTAAGAGTGTTTGGGGTGCAGCCCTGGGCTACAAGGGAGGGGAACCGGAAGAATGATGACAGTGGTATCAGAAACTGGGGAGAAAATTGAGGAACTGGGAAAACATTTTGTGAGAAGGGCCTAATTGCTGGAGATTTGTGCTTAAATCCAGAATGTTATGACACACACTTCCTCTTTCGGGGGGGGTCCCCTAGATTCTGCCTCCTACAAATATCATTGATCTCCTAAGCCCAAATGGTGTAATAGTCTGTTCCCAGGACATTTCCCGGTTATCATTTTGTTGTCTTGAGATTAAAGTGACATTGGAGATATTGAAGGTGAGGGACATTTAACCAAGTCCTGTTAATTAGAATCTGAAGTATATACAGAAGTATATATATAGTACGAATGTGTACACACACACACATCTACCATTATATACATATATAAATACATATATACACACAAATTATCTTTATATATATACACACATAAATACATATATACTTAGAACATACACACATTTAAAGACACACACACACACACATATATATGTACATACCATATACATATACATACTTAGGGCCTATATACACATACATTCACACATAAACACACACATACACACATACTTAGGACCTTTGGTATATATATATGAGCAAGATCTTTATTAGTGCAGAATAGTATCTGAAGTCACCTTCAAAGGTAACTATTTGCTAGAGGTTTCCATAGATGAATTGAACTGTATCATGCTTAATATAATTCATCACATTTTTCCTCTCATGCTTGTTTAATTCTGATTCTCCCCCAAAGATGTTGGTTTTAAAAATGTACTACCAATTTCCGGACCTAAGGAGCAGACCCAAATCTTGATTCTTAAACGACTGTAAAGCACAGTGATCTTGCAGAGTTACCCGAAGACATGTAGCAGAGGGTAGGAGGTAAAGATGCCAAGCGGGCGTCTGAAGGCACAGACGCATCTGTAACGAATGGGAGCCTCCCTTTGAAAGCTGTGTGCGTGGCAGTCACCACACACGCGCGAGTCCCTTCGTGTGGAATAAATGAATGGTCAGCCCAATGGGCCACGGTGACCTCATGCCAGCTCCTCTTTTCCCCTTTCCCTGGCCCCCAGTCACCTTCTTAGTTCATCACCGAGGATTTAAATATCTGCTTTCAGCTCACTCCTAGGCAATTTATATTATCTTCTGTGTCCTTCTCCTGCGGCCACAAGACAGCTTTCCCTGTAACATGAAAGAGGAGAGAGAGCCCCCAGCACCGGCTCTGCCGGCCTGGTGTCCTCGCTCAATCTCCGAATCTCTTGGCCTCGGCTTCCTCACCAGCGACATCCCATTCTCTGGAGGACGGTTAGGGGCTGAATTGTGTCCCTGAAGATGTGCTGAGCATGACTTGAGGTGGAAACAGGGTCTTTGCAGATGTAATCAAGTTAAGAGGAGCTCCTGCTGGACGAGGATAGGTCTTGAATCCAATAGGACTGGTGTCCTTTGAAGGGACAAAGAAACACCCACCAAGAAGTATGGCTGCCACGAGGCAAGGCTTGCTCACATCGCCAGAAGCCACATGAGGCGAGGAAGAATTCTCTACAGGCTGCAGAGAGAGCAGGGTCCTGGTGACACCTTGATTTCAGACTTCCAGCTTCCAGAACCACAAGAAGGTAAGTTCTCATTGTCAAAGCCACTGAGTTTGTAGTGCTTTGTTCGGGAAATCCTAGCCAACTAACACAGGACGCTCTGGGAGAGCAGGTGAGGACCCTGGGCTTCGAAATCAGACAGATGGAAGTCTGAGTCCAGATTTCATGACTTCCTAGTTGATGACTTGGGGCAAATTCCTTGGAGCCTCATTCTTTCCTGAGACCTAAGTGGCTTATAAAGGGGAGCCCTAGGCCCATTCCCCCTCATTCGTGCATACCTGCTTCTTCCACATTCCCCCTCTCACTCCCCTCCCATCAGACCCACTGCCTCTCCTTCCCCAGTCTTCCAAATGTGGCCTCTTCCAGCTGCAGCCACTGCGAAGAAACTCATCGGAACCACTCTGGGTTTCCAATTCCAAATGTCCAACCTAGGATCTGGTGCCCCTGCTCCTCACCCCAATCAGCTGTGCTCAGAGAATGGGGCCATGTCTTCCGAAACTTGTCAAGAAAGCTTGACACGTTGTGGCACATGGTGAAATCACAGGACACAGGATACACAAAGTTACTCTGAGACCTGTGATAAATGCAAAGCAGCTCTGTGCTTTGTTGTGATTTGTCACATCCTGGTGAGGACTTCCCGTCCTTCTGGCTCTTACACCCTCCACTCTCCCACTGCCCCCCTACATGTTTCCTCCCATCTCCTCACTCGCCACCCGATTCATCCCAGGCTTCGCAGACTTCTTCAGGACCCTCCTCTTGCCACACCTGTCTCTTCCTTTTTAAATGCCTACTGCCCTTACGATTATTGTCACATAGCTTAGACCCTAAGTGTGTTCTCATGAGTCCCTGGATTAGATTCGAAGCCACCTGAGTACAGGAAGGCTGCCTTCTTGAGCCCTTAGATTCCCAGTGGCATTTGGCACGTTTTCAGGCATCAGGAGGTGCTTGGCAGCAATCGTGGCCGGTCACAGCCATGTCTGCTCTTCAAAAGGCCAAGGAGCTGCCCACAGGCCATGTTCCCCCTCTGCTGGAACTCCAGAGCTGCTCCCTGACATACAGAAGAAAAGCCCTCGTATCTGCAAACCACGGGGTTTAGACAGAGTTGCTACTCTTCTAGGTCCCAGAGCGGTGTCCCTGTAGTTGGGGACTCTGGTGACTACTTCACCAAGTAACCAATTCACCTTTCTGCAGCCCATTCCAACTCCAGGCTCTGAGTGTCTGTCTCCCCCAGGTACCAGATCTAGGGAAGCTATTAGCTCTTATCTAAAGCGACTGGGAGACCACATGTGGCCCGTTTCCTACCTTCTCCCTGGGTTTGGTCTCACTCAGGAACCCTGGGCAGGCAGGAGGAGGCCCCCCGGGCTGCTACTGACGTGGGGTCAAACTGTGGGATGTGACAGAAAAGCTCCGTGATGAGGGCAGCTGATTAGGGCCTTCGTAAAAAGGAAACGAAGCATTGCCTGAGAAGAAGAGAGCACATCTCGGAGGCCGGGACAAAGCTTAGCGGGCCAGGGCTGCCCGAGACTTCCAGCCAGCCCCAAGCAGGCAATGGGGCCCCTCTCCAAATGTAACTGGATACAAGAACAACACTAAACATAACGTGCAAACTGTTCAGGTATGCTGAAATTAAAACAGCCTCTTGCTAGGCTTTTCTGTCAATGAAATTCTCAATATGTGCACGGAAGGGGGACTTTGGTCTCCTCCCTCTTTGCCTCCCTTCCTCCCTTCCTTTTTCCTTGTCTTCCTTCTCCCCACTTTCTTTTTGTCCCTGTTTGCAGTTTCTCGGAAGAAGAGCATAATCTATTTATGCCGAATGCTGGGAAAGGATCCCTGCCCCACTCAGAGAGCTCCTCTGTAGGATCTTCGAGACCCCTCCCAGTCTGAAGGTTCTGTGAATCTATGACATGCCCTGATGAAGGAGAACAAACCCAGACTTTGAAGTCAGACATACCTGGTTCCAACTCCTGACTCTCATGTTCACTTGCTGTGTGACTTTGGGCAAGCTGCTGAACCTCTCTGAGCTGAGGATCATCACCTGAAAAACCCGGCCAATGCCAAATCACGGCTGTGAGGATGAAATGGAAAAATATTTATAAAACACACAGCAAGGATGAAATTGGAAGCATGGCTCAGAAAATCACCTGCTGGGGAAGCTGGGAGGAGGCCTGCCTGAACAGAGGGCCTCAGCACTTTGCTGAGAGGAGCTACGTGGGTCCGCTCCTTTCCCAGGGCCTAGCCCAGCTTCTGTTCTCTCTGTCCGTTGTGGCCCGGGATTCTTGGGAGGAACGTAGGTCTGTACCTGAATCCTCCGCCATCATTGTGCTCTTCCTCTGAGGCCGCACACCCCTAAACACGATGATTTTCCTGGCCTCTGTCACCTTTAACTCGGCTGAGTTTACCCCACCCTTCTTTGGACTTCCTGTTGTTCCTTCTTGCTTGCCTAGTTCATTCATTCCACAAACATTTTGGGGGGTCCACAGGGCACCCACAGGGTTCCCTGACCCTCAGTCCTTGTCCATCTGCCCCAGGATCCTGCTGCTTGCTCTCCCTGGGCTCCCAAATAATCCCCACCCTCAGAACCCTTCCTCCCTTCCCTTCCCCGGAGGTAGGCTGTGCCGCAGGGTACCGTCACCCCCCGCCAGGAACCAATCCTGACACTCTGCCGATATATGGTGATTAAATGAACACATAAAAAAGGATTTTTTTTTTTTAATTACCACCCCTTCCAGATCCCCAGCCCCCTTTCAGACTGATGTAATCCAAATTACTGTGCACAGTGATGAGTTAAATGTCGGCAGTTTGATGATTGTGTTCCAGCTCTCAGGCGGCCTTTATCAGCACCTCTTCGAGTTTCTGATTTTCAAGTGTCCCCAGGGCTTAAAAATGCTAATGATGGCTCTCTTCTTATTACTATAATGATACTTCGCACTTGTGTCCTGCTGCATAAGACCAGCTCGAGTGCACCTATACCCCCTGGGGAGCTGGGTCCCTTATTAGCACCGTGTTGTCCATGAGCAGCGGAGGGGTGATGGGGTGTGGCTAGGGCACACTGGGCTTCAATCCGAAACTGTCCTCCCCACTCCTGTACTGGAGGCCATTGGTGTGCCCTGATGTGTAATGGGCAGTACCTTTGCAGGTCCCCAGCCCCACCCCTCTATGGAGGTCTGAGCTGGAGGGCGGCTGTCGCTTCCAGAGGCAGGAACCGTGTCAGAGCTGTGACAGCATGACCCTCCATACATGAAAGCAGCCGTGGAAATTGTGCCGATTAAGCTACAGTTACAGTGACTGTCAAAACAGTGACTTCTCCAACAGGCTTGAAAAAGTGAATAACCTGTGGGAGAGGATGAACAGGGTGGCCCCATCATCCCAGGTTAGGAAAGCAACCTGTCGGGAGAGGCATGGGTCCAAATCACCCAGAACAGTCCAGATTGCAAAGCCCACAACCCCTTCCCTGGCATGCCCTGCAAGAAAATGAGAAAATCTGTATGCCGCAAAGCGTCCCCACACTGCCTCACTAGAAGGGTGGGCTGGACTCCTTGTGGCCCCCGCTTTCCCGGAAGCCTGCCTGCCGGTCTGAGCTCTTGGCCTGGGGCAGCAGAGCTCTGAAAGGTTGGGAGGTGACAACAGGGATAGCTGGAGGAGAGACGGGTAGAGGAGGAGGAAGGAGGGTCTGAGGGGTAAGGCAGAGTCCCCAGAGGAGTCCTGAGACATCCTCATGTACCTCATAATCAAGCTGTGAAATTCTGCCCCAAGTCAACGAGGTGAAATTAAGGATCACAGATTTTTTTTTTTTTCCATTGGAAGGAATGAAAAATTTTCTAGCCCCATCATCTCCTTTTACAGTTGGGAGATCCAAAGTTCAAAGCCTTTAAATGACTTGCAAGAGGTCACAGGTCACATCAGAGCCAGAATTAACTTTTTCATACGAGAAAGACTGTCAAGGTTATTAATAAAGTTGCAACATGCATCAGCGTGACAGTGGAATCAGAACACATCATTCTGCTCAAGTAAAAGAGGTGGGAAAGGATAATCGCCAAAAGGAACACAATTTGCTTGAAAGCAAAGATATGAAAACCACGGTAAAGAAAAAGAGGGGCTGCAGTCGGGCCAGCATTTTGACCCAGAGAGCAAATCCGCTGATTGTCCTCACGTTAGTCAACAGGGTTTAAGGCAATTTGATGCTGCGGGGGCAGTATGTGCTCTTTGGCCAGACAAGACTTAGGATTCTCAGTCCCTGGAAACTTTTTGCACCATCTTCTCTAAAAAACAGAAACCAAACCAAATCAAACCAAAATAAAACACAAAAAGCAAAAAAAAAAACCCTTTATGTCACTTGAATTTGCACTGCCTGACTTCCTGGCCTACAAACTGGAATCTTCACCTCATTATAAAGATGAGAGTCAGAGCTAGGAAATACCAAAAACAGTGTGTAGAACTGCTCTCCAGAAGATTCTGGAGAGGTGGGCTTGGGACTCGGGCAGGGGCTCCTTCCTGGTTGTGGCGGCTTTCCATGGTGTCTCCGTGGTCAGAAGAATGGGGGTGTCTGTGTCTTAATGAGGATAAGCCATGCAGCCCGCTCAAAGGCTTGCCTCCACCTCTATGGAAAATCCTCCTATGGCAAAAACAAGGTGCTCCGTGTGATCGAGCAATGAGAAAAATAGACCTTCCTATTCTGAAGCTGCCTGCTAATTATTCCAGGGACATTCTTCCTGTCAATCTTTTATTAATTATCCAGGGGAAGTGATTCTGTAAAGCAACACACAGTGAAATGATTCATCTGACATAACTTCCTTCATTTTCTGTCCAACTGAAACAGGTCCAGAAGCCTCAACTAGGAATGGAGGGGAGAGAAAATGAAACTGAATGTCCTCCAAACACACCGCCGTGTCCTGAGCTGAGATCCCCAGCAGCAGCCCTGGTGAGAGCTCAGGCCCCAGAGAAGGTCTATGTACCTTCCCTTCCCCAGATGTTTATAATGAATAATGGATTCCATGAATAAATTCTAATAAATGCCTGAATACATTTTAATAACTAATGACTAAAATTAGGAATGAGAACACTGCAGAGTCTTAAATATATATTTAAAGTGCTACAAATTACCAGTATTAAAATTACAAGCTTTCACATATTACAGAGGAAACTTAAAAATTAGAAAGAAAATTACTGTACTGTAAGTGTGATGACGTGATGAACATGAACATTGTAAAAGGAAGCCCACAACTGAGTTAATGAACATGGCCAGCACCTCAAGTAGTAATTTGGTTTTTAGTGAGAATACATAAATTCTCACAAATTTTAATTATACAATAGAGTATTATCAGCTGTAGTCACTAGTATACATGAAATACTCATATCTTGTTCGTCTTATTGCTGAAAGACTGTACCCTTTACCAACCCCTCCCCATCCCCCCATCCCTCCTAGCCCCTTGAAATCGCCATTCTATTCTCTGTTTCTGCGACCTAGTGTTTGTAGGGTTTTTTGATTGTTTGTTTTTAAGATTCTGAATATAAGTGATTCCAGGTATTTTTGCGTCTCTCTGTCTGGCTTGTTTCGCTAAGCCTAATACCCTCCATGCGTGAACGCCCATGCTGCAAATGGCAGGATTCTTTCAAAGCTGAATAGTATTCCATTGTGATATCTATGTCTATGTCTATATATAAATATCACATTTTCTTTATTCACATTCATCTGTTAAAGGACATGTAGTCTGTTTCCACACCTTGACTATTGTGAACAACACAGTCATGCACATGGGAACACACATATTCTTCTCAGATGATTTTTTTCCTCTGGATATCTATCCAGAAGTGGTGTTGCTGGATCATAAGGTAGTTCTATTTTTAATTTTTTGAGGAAGTTGCATGCTATTTTCCACAGCGGCTGCACCAGTTTGCGTTCTCACCAACAGTGTGCAGGAGGTCCCCTTTCTCCACATCTTTGCCAACATTTGTTATCTCTTGTCTTTTTTGGGGGGGGTCTCCTAAATTTCATAAGCTCTCCTCTTTTTTCTAATTTTAAGTTTTGATTCCCATATAATTAATGCACAGTGTTATATTAGTTTTGGGGGTACAGCATAGTAATTTGACGATTCTACACATTTCTCAATGCTCAACAGGATACGTGTATTCTTTTTTTTTTTTTTTTAGATTTTTATTTATGTATTTGACAGAGAGAAACACAGCAAGAGAGGGAAACAAGTGACAGAGGGGGAGTGAGAGAGGAGAAGCAGACTTCCCGCCGAGCAGGGACCTGGATCCCGGGTCTCGGAGATCATGACCTGAGCCGAAGGTAGTTGCTTAACCAACTGATCCACCCAGGTGCCCTGATACCTGTACTCTTAATCGCCTATTTCACCCAGTCCTATCCTCCATAACTTTCAGTTTGTTCTCTATAAAGTTGGGTTGTTATTATTGTCATTATTATTATTTTACTATTTTATATGAGGTTCTTTGTACATGCTGGATATTAACCACTTACCAGGCATATAGTTTGCAAATATTCTCTTGCATTCTATAGATGACTTTTCATTTCATTGATGGTTCCTTCACCATGCAGAAGCTTTTTAGCTTGATGGATCCCACTTGTTTCTTTTTGCTTTTGTTGCCTCTGTTTTCAGTGTCAAATAATTAAAAAAATCATTGCCACGACCAATATTAAGGAGAGTTTTCTTCAACGAGTTTTATGTTTTCATGTCTCATATTCATATCCTTAATACATCTTGAGTTGGTTTTTGTGTTTGGTGGAGATAAAGGTCTAGGTTCGTTCTTTTGCATGTGGATATTTACTTTTCCCCTACTGATTATTGCAGAGACTATCCTTTTCCCCTTGTACATCCTTGGTCTCTTTGTTGAATAATTGATCATATAAGTGTGGGTTTATTTCTGAGCTTGTCTTTTCTGTTCCATTGATCTGTCTGTTCTTATGCCAACACCATACTGTTTTGATTACTGTAGCTTTGTTTAAAATCAGGAAATGTAGTGCCTGCACTTCGTTCTTTTCTCTCAGGATTGCTTTAGCTATTCAAGGTCTTTCGTGGTTCCATGGTATACCAGTTTGGGGATTGCTTTTCCCATTTCTGTGAGAAATGCCATTGGAATTTTGATAGGAATAACCCTAAATCTTTAGATTGCTGTGGGTGGTATGGACATTTTAAAGATGCTAATGGTTCCAATCTATGAACACAGAATATCTTTCCATTTATTTGTCTCAATGTTTTATAGTTGTCAGTGTACAGATATTTCATCTCACTGGTTAAATTTATCCTTTTCGATATTATTGTATTTTATCCTTTTTGATATTATTGTAAATGAGATTTTCTTAATTTCTCTTTCTGATATTGTAAATGAGATTTTATTAATTTCTCTTAATTTCACAACTCTTTCTGAATTGTGGCTAGTGTGTAGAAATGCAACTGACTCTTGTACATTGATTTTGTATCCCACAACTTTACCAAATCTGTTTTCTGTTTATTAGTTCTAATGGCCTTTTGGGGGGGAAGGGTTTTCTAAATGTAATATCATGTCACCACCTGCAAATAGGGACAATTTCACTTCTTCCTTTTGGACAAAAGTATTATTTTCAATTTAGAGACTGAATTCAAGGAAGGGACATGGGTGAAAGAGGATGGAGCTGTGCCCACACGATGAGACTAAAAATATGCTGCCCCTTAACCACAGTTGGTTGCTGGGTACATTGAGTTTCAGGAGCATTTAAAAGAAGATTTCATCAGTCACTCAAAGGCATGGGTTTTAAATGCAATTACTGTATGTAATTAGCTGTTTCATCTTCAGTGCCAGTGAATTTGGAATTTAATCTCTGACTGCACAAAAGAGAATACTAAGCAGCTTCCCCCACAGAAGGGCTGGTGTGGCTGTTTACTGGTAGTTGGATAATGTGGTCAAATTCCTTACAGCCACCACGGACACACTTTAGACAGGAGAGGATGGAGACAAGGCACTGGCTCTTATAAGGTAATTATTTTTAAACTCATGTTAAAGAGACATTTTGAGTTTCTTCTCTCTGAAGATTTGCCCCATGCTGGGTGGAGCCCATCATTCAAGGACAGCACCCACCTGTCCCTATATCTGCTTTTCTTACAGGATTTTGAGCTCCCTGAAGGCAGAGACCATGTCTCACTAAACTCTATGTTTCTATCACAGAGCACAGTGCCTGGCCTACTGCAGCATTCAATAAATCAATGAATGAGTGAGCCACCCATTAAAATCAGCCAGATTCATAAAAATAAACAGTTTATTTAAACAGTTGTTTCCTTTTTTAAAAAGCTGTCCTTCAGCTAACATCTTCCTTTCATTAAGATCTGTGCTTTTGGGTGCCTGGGTGGCTCAGTGGGTAAAGCCTCTGCCTTCGGCTCAGGTCATGATCTCAGGGTCCTGGGACTGAGGCCCACATCGGGCTCTCTGCTCAGCAGGGAGCCTGCTCTCTCCTCTCTCTCTGCCTGCTTCTCTACCTATTTGCGATCTCTCTCTCTGTCAAGTAAATAAATAAAATCTTTAAAAAAAAAAAGATCTGTGCTTTTATTTTTGTTTCATTTTATTTTTAAAATCCAGTATAGTTAACATACAACGTTATATTAGTTGCAGGTCCAAAATATTGTGATTCAACACTCTGCTGGGTGCTCATCACGCCAGGTGCACTCCTTAATCCCCATCACCTGTTTTGCCCAGCCCCCACCCACCTGCTCTCTGGCGACCATCAGTTCATTCTCTACAGCTAAGGGTCTTAGTTGTTTTCTATGTCCCTAAAGAAAAATGAACCCTTTAGAACATTTTTTTAAAGATGTATTTATTTATTTGAGAAAGAGGAAGAGAGAGCACAAGTGGGAGGCGCAGAGGGAGAGGGAGAGAGAATCTCAAGCAGGCCCTATGCTGAGCACGGATACAGACACAGGGCTCGCTCTCATGATGCTGATATTAAAACCTGAGCTGAAATCAAGAGCTGGACACAACCTACTGAGTCACCCAGGCTCTCCAGTTTAAGTGAGGCTTCAGTGTATTTACCTTAATTCTAAGTTTGGTTTGTGGAATTATCTATAAAGTTTTTTGAGTCATTCAGTAGTTTCCTGAGGATAAGAAGTGTGTAGATGTTGTTCTTCGTGATAGCACTGGCTCCCTGAACAGTGCCCGAACCACAGAAGATGCTCAGAAACTACCCCCAAGTAACGGAGTTGTATGTGTGACAGCCACTGGGACAGAAGGTTGCTATTAAAAAATTAGGAGCTACTTTCTTGTTTCCAGGAAAGAAATTTTCAATGATCCAGCCATGAAAAGAACGTATCAGAGGCATAAAAAGATTCATGGTTTTATGATAATGAGGGTGAAAGTGACCCTTAAGACCTATAGAGAACACGAAGCAAGGAACTCCTCTCCCCATACATGTCGCAAGGGTTCCCAGAGAAAGCCTTTCCCTTGGCCCCATGGGAAATGCAGAGGCGCCTCCCAGGGCTGAGCCCAGCTCGCTGCTGGAGTCAACTGGCCAGATCTGTTTTTCCTATGGCAGAGGCAAGAAAAGCAAAGGCACCGCTGATGGCAGAGGAATGGGATGGCAACTGGAAGTAGGATATCCCAGGGCCCTCCAGCCTGAGCTCCAGGCACACAGCTGGAGGTGGGGGGCACGTGTGCAACATGTGTGTAGCCTGTGGTTCCCTGTGCCCTCTCCCACAGCAGAAGTGAGGACAAGGGCAGGAAACCAAAAACAAACAAAAACCCCACCATGGTTTCCATAGGTGACATGGAAGGTTTGTAATTTCCCCATGAAACTATTTGCCAAGTGACTCATTCCAGAGCCATAGAGAAAGACTGATTTCCAAGGCAGTCCACTCTCGCTGTCATGATGGCCAGAGGTACATTGGGAAACATGAAGGGGGACATTCCAGTTTTTTCCTGTGCCCGGTCTGTCATCCCCCATCCCCTGGGGGACACGGAGCTCATCACAGGTTCTTGGGTTTATGTGATCCTCAGTGCAGTGAGCCCAGAGCCCCATCTCTGCAGCTGCCTCTCCATACACTCAAGGCCCCTGGGGAACATCTTCCTGGCCTATACCATGCCCATCTGGGTGTGTGCGTGTGCACACATGTGTACATGTCTGCGTGTGTGAGCGTGTGCCCAGGTGTGCATGTGTGCAACCATGTGAGTGTGTGTGGTAGGGAGGAACATTCCAAGGAAGGAGTGTCGAGGCCTGACTGCCAATGGTTACTCACTCTTCAATCTGAGACAAGTCCTATGGTCTAAGAATGTGGGTTTTTAAAAAAGATTTTATTTATTCATTTGAGAGAGAGAGAGAGAGAGAGAACACAAGCAGAGAGGGGAGGGGTGGAGGGAGAAGGAAAAACAGACTCCCCCGAGCAGGAGTTTGATGTGGGGCTTGATCCCAGGACCCTGGGATCATGATCTGAGCTGAAGGCAGATGTCTAACCAACTGAGCCACCTAGGTGCACCTAAGAATGTTTTTTTTTTTTTTAATTTATATAAAGGTTAATAGAATGAAAGCTTCCCTTGTCCACAGAGAGTTAAACGCTCCCTACGCTGTGGGTACTGATGCTAACCCTTAGACATTTTGTACTTCTTTTTTATCTTTTTCCCCAGCAGTCATGTCCAGTAGTTAGACTGCACGGAGGAACAAGGTGCCCGTAAGCCGGGAAGGCTAGAATGCGGGGCTCCCTGGCAAGCTCAAGCTGGCTCTAACCCTTTAGGTGGGAAGTGTGTGGATATGCAGCTTGGTCAAGGTCTAGGTCGAGGTAATTGGCCTTGTTCCCACCAACCCATCTCCTTGTCTATAGCTGCCTCTCCTGTTCACCAGGCTGATACACTGACTGCCAGTGCATTCCCACCCAATAACAGAGAAGATGTGTGTTTATAAATTGCCTGGAGACTTCTCTCCAAGAGTTCTTGAAGTGAGGTGAATAGCAATGGCTGAGGCTTTCCGATCCCTTTTCTGGTGGTATTCATTAAACTAGTGTTCGCTCCATTTCCCAGGTGAGGAAACTGAGTATAGAATCTTGCCCAAGATCGCACGGCTATCAAGTGGCCAAGTGTGGACTGAAATGCAAGAGACTGAACCCCAAAGTCCTCCCTCTGAAGCACCGTCACCGAGACCAGTGCACCAGCCCAGCCCGTGGCGCTTGCATGGACTTTGGGGAAAGAGAAGTGAAGGGCAAGGAAATCTTCTTCTGGATATGCAAGCTTTATGTGAAGGTTAAACGTCCTCCTTCCAGTTTCTCATATGTATCTGTGTGATTTTGTTCCTCCTGGTATCCCAAGGGAAAGGGAGCAAGAGTCTTATTAAATGCTGTCCTCAGCACCGTCCAAGTTCTGTGCGTCGCCCTGCAGCCACGGCTTGCTCTTGCTGCCTCCCCAGTCCTGTCAAGGGACGTGTGCAGCCAGGATGAGGTGTCCTGGCTGGTGTAAAGAGGGTGGTGCATATAGGAAAGCTCTCTTGTGTGTCCCCGGCTAAGTGAGGAAAATAGAAATTGTTCCGGTGACATCCTGCTGGAGTTGAACCCCGTTCTTAGTGCTCATTTCCACACTGTACGTGGCAGTAGTGGTTCTCAAGTTTCTAACTTCTCTGGACAGGGCACCAAACTGAGAAGGAGAGTAGCCCTGTCTGCCCCAGGCCAGCCCTGCCCCTGGAAAAGAGCTGCTGTGCTAACAAGGGCAAAGGCCAGGGAAGACAGGTCCTCCTCCCAGACCTGCCACCAACGGGGCCATGCCAGCAAACCTTGGATTTCTCATTCTTAAAATGAATGTTGAGCTTTGGGTCTCACTAAATCTCTAAAAATCCCTTTCGATGTTAAAATGTGGTGTTCCGAAATCTCTCCCCCTCTGGGCAGCTCTGTTTCCATTCTCCTCTGGTGAACCGTGGGGACCCTCTTCAGTGGGGGTGACTGAGGGGCTCCCAGGAGGCTGGGTGCTGAGGGCACAGGACGTGAGGAACAGAAACTGGGTTGCTACACCAGCTTGCAGAATGAGGAAGCAGCCCTCTTGGAAGACCTAGCCCAGAGGCAGATTCCATGACCGCAGAGCTCTCGGGACTCTTAATGTGTTTCCAAAAGGATAAGACGAGCACCGGCTGGTTGGCTGCTCGTGAGAGGCACCCCTCTGACAGTGGGATCTGAGGGATCACAGGGAAGCGGCTTTTCCCCCAATTACGTGCGTCATCCCGGTCACTTATGATTAAGTGGATTTAATAATACCCCCACACTAACCCTCCAGAAAACCAAATGACTTCTTTCCAAACTGAAGTTACTCAAACTATTGACTGTACTTAACTGTTACAGCAACTGCATAACGATCTGGAGGGTTACTTGAGTGGGGGGAAATAACCCAGGTTCAGTGAGCTATGTTTGTTTGCAGAGAGAGAGGGAGAAGCAAGGTATGTGAATGTGAGGCTCCCTCCGCCCCACGGATATGGTACTTTTCAGCGTAAAATTTTCCAAGATGGAAGTGGAGATCAAGTTGCCAGGACAGCAAGAAGAAAAGACATCGAGAAAACGAGGAAACAGACTTCACGTGGGCAACGGCTGACGCTCAAGGTCGCTGCCCACACCTCTTTCTGTCTCGTGGATGTTCTTAGAGCAAGGTCAGAGAGCATATCATAAATGGGGGCAAATTCCAGCCGGGTCTTTCAACCAGCTGTTTGTTCTATGCAATGTCACACTGTAACAGGATAATTGGAGGGTTTGGATAAGCTGGTGAGGGAATAAGGGGTTTTCCTAAGGAAGATAAAAGCAGAGAAGCAGTTCTCAGCACTAAGCTGGCTGCCCTGTTTCTTCAAAAATAGGTCCTCTAACATGGAGAAGCAGAAATCTAAACCTTCTTAAATCCCCCCGAATGTTTTGAATAGAACAAACACCTATTTCATGAAAGAAATACATTTCAAAAGATCATAGCAACGGAATACACCGGCTGCTTGGTCACCTAAGTGTTTTTGGAAGAGGAAAAGAGCTATCCAACATTAAAGATTCAGGAATGTCTGTTGACATATTAAGGAAACAACCTCAGGGGACAGCTGACAAGGCTCCAAGAAGCATTACCAAGGGAACAGTGACGCAAACGCGTTCCGTTTTTACAGGCTGGCACACTGCCAGGCTTCCTCGCCTGACAGCTGATGTAATGCTAATCCCTATCTGGGTTAGCGTTGCTTAGAAATCAGCTCCAGCGACTTAGTCAGCTGCAATCAATAGCGGGCTCCTTTTATAGAAGATAGTAAAAAGGAAAAGAAATACACACACACACACACACACACACACACACAAACACATCTCAGAGAGCAAGAGGACTACAGATTCTGGTGTGCTAAAAACCTATCTAAGATGCCAAAAATGGGAACAGAAAAGGCAGGAGGGTCCAGTACACACCCGAGAGGCACCTTAATGCACACAAGTGTCTTTTTCTGAAGGAAGTCCAGCTGTCTGCAAAAGATAGTCTCTTTCATAAAACCAGTTATTTTTTTTTCAGCGTAACTAAGGAATATGCCTAATTTCCAGCTGAGCTAAATAATGACAGGAGAAAACAGAAGACATTAGGTGGCAATGTGAAAATGCTGCTTTTTTCCATTATTGAATAAATGGGTTGGTTCCTTTGGAACCAATGCATGAAATATTGGGTTTTTTTTTTTGTTTTGTTTTGTTTTTTTTTTTTTAAATATTTTATTTATTTATTTGACAGAGAGAAACACAGCTGGAGAGGGAACACAGCAGAGGGAGTGAGAGCGGGAGAAGCAGGCCTCCCGCCGAGCAGGGAGCCCGATGTGGGGCTCGATCCCAGGTCTCCGGGATCATGACCTGAGCCGAAGGCAGTTGCTTAACCAACTGAGCCACCCAGGCGCCCCAAAATATTGGGTTTTTTAAAAAATTCTTTCTTCAAGACCATTGCTTTTTGATTATTTTAGAATAAATAATAAGTATAATAAGTATGCAAATTTTAATCAGTCTCGGATTGAATGTGTGTGTCAAGTGTCCTCTATAACGGGTTGAGAGGCCACTTTTCATTTTCTCTCAGTCATTGTAATTTTAACTGTCCAAGAGTGAAAAAGAACTCACTTTAGTTATACACATTTCGTAAGTATTTAATATATTATACTTAGACGGAAGAGACCTATGTTATCTTACACACAGGACCAGAAGTAAAGCATCCTTGGTTCCAAGGGCCTTAAGGTGTAAATAATAATCATTAAAAAACCAGGTGCCAGGGGTCGGGGGAAGGACGAACACCACTAGAGATGGGAGAGTATTTTTAATAATAATGAAATGAGGATAGGGGTGATAATAGCATGAGATTCATGAACGACATCCATGGGATGGCAGTGACATGACCCATGATTTATCTTTTACACATTTGCAACACTTCTCTTTTAAGGTATGTGTTTGTCTGTTTCTAACTTAAAAGAAGCTTAAGCTTCAGAGAGTCTATGAACCATATGCGTTTATATGCAAGTTGATGGTTATGTACATATTATTCTGGGAGGAAGGCTCCTAGCTCTCACTGGATTCTCAGAAGGTTCCAAGAGCCTTCCTCCCCAAAGGTTAAAATTGAAGCATTCTAAGGAGCTAAATATCCTTCAGTAATTTAATCTCAATTACCCCTCAGTGCCCAGTGAGATCATTTATTTACAGGTAGTGAAAGTGGGAAATTAAGAGGCTAAGTTGCTTAGCCCAAGGTCAAGGAAGCAGTGTGGTCTGTTCTTATCTATGACACTAGATCAGATGGCCTCCTGGAATGAATTTCTGTGCTGTGTCCATGAGCGAGGAAGGTCCTGTTAGAACCACGCCCACAAGGAAAGGACCAGAGGATCTCAGGATGCCCGCCGATGACTTCCCATTCAACTCAACTAATACATCTCCCTCTTCACCATCTCCCATGCCTACCTGCCCTTCCCTCCCCACATTCTGCTACCCAAAGTCTCCTTTCACTCAGGCTAAGACCAAGCAGAAAACTCAACTGCAGTATTTCAACATTTTAGCAAAATCTCCCGTAAGAATGTAATCTTAGCATCACCTTTCTTTGACAAGACCATATTTGCTTCAGAATCTTGAAACACTCCATATCTAGCCAAAAGGATACAGTACAGGAAACTAGCACACAGAGATATAAGGGAACTTTCCAGCATTGTAGAAAATAGGATGCAAATTCAGTCTTCTAGACTCACAGTCTGATCTGTTCTACACTAACACCAACTCAGCCTGCGAATAGAGTCCTGCACTCTCTGCCTAGGGGTGGAGGCCTGTAGTGAATGGCCCAGCAAGGTCCAGTCCAGATTCAAGCAGGGAGTGGAGACAAGCAAGTGGTCTAGAAAGAACAAGGACAGGGACTATGATCCTTATTTACAGCAATAATATTTAATCTGATTTTACAGTTATAAAATAAAATATTTTCTCATTGCAGAAAATTTGGAAAAAAGCATCAAAAGAAGAGGAAGGAAAAAAATGCCTGTAACTCCCTCTCTCCCAAACAGCATCTCTTTTTTTTTTTTTTTTTTTTAAGATTTTATGTATTTGACAGAGGGAAACACAGCTAGAGAGGGAACACAGTAGGGGGAGTGAGAGAGGGAGAAGCAGGCTTCCCACCGAGCAGGGAGCCTGATGTGGGACTTGATCCCGGGTCTCCGGGATCATGACCCAAGCCGAAGGCAGTCGCCCAACCAACTGAGCCACCCAGGCGCCCCTCTCCCAAATAGCATCTTAAATGAACAAACAGCCCTGCTGTTTGGTTCGGCACCTCCTCTTTCTAAGTGTCACCCTGAACTCTTCATTTGTGAGGACAGTGTGAATGATGAAACCCTTCTTCCATGCCTCACAGGGCTGTTCCATAGCTCAAATAAGATTATGGATTTGAAAATGAGAAAACTCATTTGTAAATCATAAATGCCTATCTTACAAATATGAGGAATTCCTATCACTGTCCTTAGCGGCTGCTTTGCTGCCACTGTACTCATAGGTGCTAACACTCTCTCCTTAAAAACACTGCTTCTTGCTTTAGAGCATAGCACTTATCTCTATGGCCTTTTATGCAAATCCAAGAGTCTCTGGTCAGATTTTTCTCAGTTCGGAAACCAGCCTTGTCTTCAATGCCACAGACTATGACTGGCACCAATTCCAGTCCATCTAAGTGACTCTTCACATCATTGGCACATATACTCGTTATTTTAGATCCTGAACTTTTCTATATGTTCTTCCTTATGCGTGACATTTTAGCCCACCCTAAAATGCAAATCACTTCTAATGCTTCATTTACTATCATTTCCATCAAAAGGCAGCATGCTGGGGGAAATCGGGGAACCTCTCCAGAACTAGTGTTCTACATACTAATTACATGACATGTCACTTAAATTTACATCCATCTTCTGTTTTTTTTTTCCCATTGGCAAACTTTTGTTTTCGTTCCCTACATCCTTTTCTAAAACGCTTAAAAAATAGATTTTGCAAAACATGGGACATGAATGTCATTTGTTGTGTATGAATTTGCTAAGAAATAGGGTGTAGCACAGCTGTTATTTTTCCACATATCCTACTCAATCTGTCATGCGTTTACTGTGTTTTATAAATATGTGTCATATTTGGAAATATATTGTTCACATATCTTGCATGCTTTCCATTCAGAGCATGCTAAAAATACAGTACCAGTTTGTCAACATGGCTTTCAAAAAAACAAGATCCCGTTTGAAAATTCCAACCAAGTCCATAGTCCAGACCAGGCAGTTATTATAAGACATTTCGCTTCCTATTTCTTACTTTTACCTCCTCCAGCTCCGTCTTTGTGCCCCATCTAAGTTGTGCTTTAAGCATCTTCGATACAAAAATATCTTAGGTGCATGACTCAAAAGCAAGATGGTGTATTCAAACTGCTTCATGTTCTAGAAGGCATGCTTAAGTTGGTGCAGGAATACGAGAGAAGTCACAATCCAGCTTCCTTCATTACGGGACTGTTCCTTCTGATGAGTCAGGAACAACGCATTGAGATAGCATTGATGGGTGTTTCCACGAACTGAAAGCTCTAAGGTGTGCGAATCAAACCAGCCTGGCTTCCAGATCACTAAAGATGCTTGTTTTCTTTCCACACAAACCATGACCCTGGATTGGGGATGAAGTCACGTAGCCTCCTGGAGAATTTAGAACCCGGGTATAGCGGCATGGGGGAAACTGAGGCCAGGGTGGGAGACATGGAGGGTATAATCTAAAGATCAATTCTTTCAGAGAACAAAAACTTTCTTGTCCTTTCTGAGCCAAAAAGAACAAGGCAACGGCTAAACACGGAAAATGAGTTGGTGTTCTTCCATTCTTTCCTTTTTAAATTCTCTTCCATGTTATAAAGTACATCTGTCAGTTTCTTTTAAATAGGGCAAAATTAGCCTAAGGAATCCACACTCTGGATCGCATATTTCCAACAGACAGAACCATCGTAGTGACAACCACTATTATGACACTATTATTATTTATTACATGTTTATTTCCGGCATTAATCTGATCTTAACACATTATCAGCGGACTATTTCCTTGCAGGAGGGAAGCTTGCTCCGCAGGGGGGCACCGTGCAGCCCTGGCTCCCCAGCCTGGACTGTATCTGTGCACGTTCTATGCAGCTGCGCCGCTCTGGCTAACTGAGCAGCAATTCTCACGGCCGAAAATGGCTCCAGACTCCCCACTATCTCACTTCCTTTGTGTGCCTTGTGGAGACCCACGGGGGGTGGGGGTACCGTGGAGGCCAGCTGGAGAGGCTGCACAGGATGTTTTGGACCTAGAACTCAGCCTGGGGGTAGAACTCCAGAGGAAGTTTAGAAGGGGCTCTTTCTCCCTAATGTGGGCTCAGCAAATGCATTCCCCAGTTTATGGGAGAGACTTGGCTGCATCTCAAGAATGCCTCACTGGTTATCATTGAAAAAAACAAGCCCGGCTCCTAGTGATGTGATCACCTGCCCACCTTTTGAGATAGCAGCATATTGTTAACTGCCAGGGCCTCAGCGGTCTCTGTCAAGACAATCAGACCTTTGTCCCTGCAGCTCCTTGGTCTCTTTTGCCTGTTCAGCAGCCGTGCAAGGGAAGGCAGGTAGGATTTCCCGCCCCCGGTCCCCAGATAGGGAAAGCTCACACAGCTTCCAGAGGAGCAGCTAGAATGGGCCATGGATTTCCCAGCTCCTGTTTCTTTCACTCACCTACTTTCTGAATTGTCATCTGCCCACACTTCCCTCCACCCCAACCCATTTCAGACCTACTGGGGCGGGGGAGGGGGGGCAATGCCCTTTATCCAAGGTGTGCTCTGGAAGAAAGTGCATGTCTTCAAAAACATTAATTCATTTCCAATCACTAAATTCTCCGTATCCATTCATTATTTTTCCATTGTGTGCCTGTTGCTCTCAAATATATCTATATATATCATATCTATATATCTGCATATATATAGATATAAATAGATCAAAAAGCATGCAGATCACCTGCCTCTCCACAGATTCCAAGATGACCCCCAATGTTCCCCACCCTTGTATAACCTCCTCCCCTTGGGTGTGAGAAAGGCCTTCATTTGCTTCTAAACAGGAGAACACAGCAAAGGTAATAGAATATCCTTCCTGTGTTTCATTACCTTAGTGACAAAGAGGAAGGGATTTTTCGGATATAACTAAGATCCCTAATCAGTTGTCTTTCGGTTAATGGAAAGAGAGATTATCCCGGCTGGGTCTGACCTAATCAGATGAGCCCTTTACAAGAAAATCTGGAGGTCTCTCCCTTCCTGGCCTTGAAGAAGCAAACAGCCAGGAGATGTACAGCTCCGAGGAGAAGAATTCTGCCCTGTGAGTGAGCCCGGGAGAGGGAGGCCCCTGAGCCCAGAGGAGACCCCAGCTCCAGTGTGTACACTGACTGTAGTCTTATGGCTCCTGGTACAGAGGACTAGTTAACTCATAGAAGCTGTGAGATTAAAAAAAGTGTATTGTTGGAAGCCACTGAGTTTGTGGTAATTTCTTAAGATGGCAGTAAAAAACTAACACACTTATGATCTAAGGAGAAGCTACGACTTAACTCAATTTAGTGGGTGTCTGTGAATTCTAAGATTTGCCAAAAAATTTTTTTTTAGCTTTATGGACTGTTATATAAACAAGATGTAAAGGTGATATGTAGTACTGATAATTATACCCATGGTGATGAAACCAGTCTTGTCATTTAGAAACAATAGTGACAGCTGTATTTGCTCCTTCACTCTCTCCTTGTCTCACATACATACCTGCTCAACCAACGGCCAGTAGGAAGGTCCTATTGGTAGCATTAACAGTCCCATTGAGAAGCATCAGATATGTTCTACAAAGGCATTTTTAAGTTGTCTCACATCTAGAGGGGTCACCTTGGAGAGGAAGAGTGGGCTCTGTGCAAAATCCCAGGAAATCTTTCTCTGGAATGCTAGGATTTCGAGAGTCCATCCGTCTTAACCACACAGACTCTTCGAGACAGGGCTTCAAACAGTACGTGTACCAGCAGGACGATAGTAGGCACCTGCTCAGCAAACACTGAGAGACAAATGTGGAAAATCATCTTCACTTAGAACATTTCAGATGAGACGGTTTGTCTATTAAGCACTCGTCAGTGGGATTTGATCCGGAAGCTTAGTGATCCTTTCGAATATTAAATTTACTAGGAAAAGTGCGGGATTTTCTGGCAGTCCCGAGGGCTAGCGAGGGCTGTGACGGGAAGCCTGCCTGGGGAGGCACAACCACCCGGACGCTGAGGCAGGTAGGACCAGAAGCACCTACCGAGCACGGGTGGGAGGCACTGAGGGTCTGTGTTTCAGTGTGCATGCCCCTCCCTTGGAAAGTCCATTTGGATAAAAATGCAAAAGTAATATTAATGACACAGGGTGGGGGTGAGAGATCAGAGGTCCAAAGCCTCAGGCAGTGGCTGGGTGGTAACTAATAGGGCACCAAAGAGAGCCCTGCCCCCCATTTCCTCCAAGCTGTGTGAACTCGGTCAGCTCACTTGACCCACCCAAGCTCTGGTTCTCCCCACTGAACAATAGGGATAATTTTAGTGCTTACGTCACCGTGTAACTGTGCCGACCTACTGTGAGAATAAACTAATTCCCGGTGAGGGAGGGTCCTCCATAAATATTTATGGTTATCATTCATGGCAGTAAAATCTAAAAGGTAAATGGCAG
This sequence comes from Spilogale gracilis, assembly GCA_004023965.1. NCBI lineage: Eukaryota > Metazoa > Chordata > Mammalia > Carnivora > Mephitidae > Spilogale > Spilogale gracilis. Next base: position 10,322 of record PITA01019899.1, on the reverse strand, counting down.
GGGCGGTTGGTTGGATATTACAATGTCTCAGTAATGCGTCGCCATCTGACCCTTATTCTAGAAAATTCCACATTCATCTCGCGACCCCACTCAGCAATGTCAACTGGTTTCAGCAGGGAGAGTACACAGGCTCCGGAGTCCTGGGCAAGCAAAGCGAGCCCTTGTGCTGTGTGGGAGCTGTTGGCCCGTTGTCCCTGTCCTTGCCCAGGATGGCAGTGGTGGCAGCCGGGTCTTCTTTCCATCCTGTGCCCTTGTCACCCCGCCCCCAGGCCCCATTCTCTCCCTCTGCAGGGCCCAACAGTGGCCTTCTGTGCTCCTTTTTGTTCTCGCTTCCGCTGGGCTGGACTCACCCTAATTCACAAGCGCTGGATCTGTCCTCAGAAGACCCGGAGCCCGAGGTCAGAGCGGGACCAGGCTGGCTCACTGATGGGCAGTGTGCTTACCAGAGTGTCACAGGGTGGCTCCTCAAAATTGAGAAAGGAAAAAGCCCGGGAATGCAAAAAAATGACCAATGGGAATGCAAAGCCCCCAGGCTGGGCCATCGTGAGGAAGACGCCCACACTCTGGTGTCTGAGACAGGACCCGAGACCTTCCTGGGAAGGGGAGAAATCCTTTTTGGCTGACTCTCCTGACTCTGTGTTTCCTACAATTCTACAACAAAGATCCAGGAACATGAGAAAAGGAAACTGAGAAAATGTGTCCTGGGATCCAAATTTAAGCCAAGAACAGGACAATGTGAGCCAAATGGAAATGAGGCCAAGAGTGCTTTCTTGGGGCCCCAGCATTTTTTTTTTTTTCTAAATGCCCAAACCTGTTTAACTGCTTAGTGTGAACTATAGTTCTGGGATACAGTTCACTATGGGAAAGGAAATTTAATTAGCTCCGGCAACCTCCCCTCCAATCTTAGGTCGACATAGTCAAACGGCGCATTCACAGTGATTGCTGCCAATAGATTTGTGAAAGAAGGAAAAGAAAGGGGAAGGGAGGGAGGAGGGGGGAGGAGGGAAAGAGAGGAAGAGGGGAAGCAGGTGACATACTTTAATTAAGAGTTATACTGAGAGGGGTCATCCTTTATCAGCCGCAGAAAGCAACAGTCTCTTCCATTACCAGTCTCAATAAATTCCCAGATTACATTACGCATGTGCATGGACCACTATGACTCACACCCTCTATGTCCCATTCATAGGAATTTAAGTGAGGAAAGTTCTAGAATTAGGACTTGAACGGTACTGATAACAGCCCACATCTGTATCCTGCTTTATGTTTTACACAGAAGTTGCACAGTGTTATTTGTACACTTGGTTCTTCACAACTGTGCTATGAGGAAGGGGTCACTGTCCCTATTTCACAAGTAAGGACACTATGCAGACACGTGCTCCCTGGTAAGAGACCATGGAGTTACACGTGTCCCCACCAGAACCTGATGCTCATCTCATGACCTTTCCCATATCCTGAGAGAATGGCAACAAGCGAACACAGAGAGGGAAACTGAGGCACAGAGAGGGAAACTGAGGCCCAGACTGGCATAGCAGCTTGACTGATGACACAGCTGGGACCACTGGCTCTTAGAAGACCTTAGAGCTTTGATTCACCAGTAATGACATGATTATCTAGGTTCTCACGTGGAAGACTGTATATCAAGAAAGCATTAGACCAGTAGGAACTGGAAGCATTTAGCTGTGCGACATTCTGTCTCACAACATGCTCGTATGATTATCTCATGTGAGCTATTTATTATATGTGTCCTATGAAGAATGTCATTCCAGAAGAGAAGTAGAGCTCTGGGCCCTTTTACGATCTTGGGCAGAGTCTGAGTAATCTAGCACATCTGAATCACAAGAAAAAGGTCTCAATTTGGAATCAGAAAATGATGCAAACGTTTCTAAGCCCTGGAAAGGAAAGGGAAGCCTGGCAGAACCAGGATCTGCCTAGAAGATCCTGCTTCTCTCCTGTTCATTTTCCCTTTGACCGGCTGTGGCGTGTCTCCCCAGGCCCATCCTCCACTTCAAAAATTGTGCTCGTCAGGTCAGTAGGATGGGCCTTTGTGCAGTGAGGCAGTCTCAGGCATGAGAGAAGCATCTTCCGCCCACAAGTCGGCTTCCCGTTCTGGCTAACATCCTTGAGCAATGCCGGGCCGTGTGGAGTGAAGGGTGTATATGTTTTTCTCCTTTCCCAAGTTCTTTTTTTGTACTTTATTGTTTTTCCAACTTAGATATTAGGCTGTCTCCATGATGTGAGACATCCTTCCTTTCTAGAATTTCCAGGAAGCACAGTTCCCTCCCACGTGTTAGATTTAATGTAATTGAAACCAAAGTTTGAGGCTATTTCTCCTAATTCAGGAAAAGTTGTGTACTTGGCAACCCAAATGGAAAGAGACAAGAAAAAAAAAACACGATAGTGGATTTTTGGGGTGTTTTTCTCATTTTGGTTGTGTGTGTGTGTGTGTGTTTCATAAAACGCGCAGGAGAATTACACTCAAAACGCAACTGCTAGGAGAGATAGAAACTCTTGTAATTCATGTTGTGCCTAATGGATTTGGCAGGCCCAAGCACAGAAATTTCCAGAAGTGTTTGCGTGGCAGCAATTCTTAGCCAATTCACATTTTTTAGCTGTCCTGGCCAGCTGCCCAGCCTACAGAAAAAGTCTTGTATCTCCGCAAGCTTGGCTGGCCTCTCTGACGAGTTTCCAAACTGCATGGCAACGCTGGATGAGCTTATTTTCAAGTGCCAAAAAAACTCCTGCTACTTATATTGTCACTAAATACCAGATGTGCTTAATAAAGAGCAAGCAGAGCCAAACCTAGGGTAATCAAATAACCTATCATTAACATTTTCTAAAAACAAAAAAATGCAATTGGAACACCAGATTACTGTTTTCCTTTGTTTGCTTGACGCCCTATTACTGGAACCCCTAGGGTGTTGGGAACAGGACTCGGGCGGGGAGACCAGCTCTGGCAGCAACGAAGACGCTGTTTACAATCACACCCCGCACATCTGAAACATGTGTGAGAAAGTCAAGGCCCCAGCAGATTTCCATCAGCCCCTCAGCTGCTCGAAACCCCTTCCCCAGCCCCCCTAGGGAGGGGCTCCACAGGCTGGGGCTCTCACCACCGTGGAAAGCACTGAAACCTTGAGATGCCCTGGGATTTGACCCTGAAGGAGAGAGACGCAGAGGGAGACAGGAGGGTAAGAGCTGGGACTTCACAAATTAGAAGGGATACAAGAGCTAGAAGCTGCTGCTGCTAGACAAACACAGGGAGGTTCTGGAAGATACCCAGGGATGCTGTGTGGCTTTGTCAGAGGCCCTGGCTGGGCTTCAGCTGGTAGATCTTAAAATATTTCTAAACACCAAAGCTCCAATTGCATTTTCGCTCCCTCTCATTGCTATAAATTCTTTTTCTTTCTCCCCTGCCCCTCCCATCTTCCATCCTTCCTTTCCCTCTTCTTCTTTCCTTCTTCCCTCCCTCTCTTCCAGTGGGAAGAGAAGTGTGACTGGCAAGGTCACGCCCAATATCTCCCTCCTCCAGACCTCCCTCCTTCAGCCTAGAGGTCTGAAGAGATGACACGAACAAACATCCTTCTTGCCCTGAGGCTGGTGACCCAGAGAGACGGCAGGCACTGAGTATCAGGGGTGATTAGAGAAAGAGATGGAATCTTGCCCTAAGAAATCGGAGAGTCAATAACTATTCTGAAAATATTTGTGATCTGCCTCAAGACAACTGTATAAATAAAGAAATAAGTGACTCAGCCCTTGGAGAGTTGTTTTAAAAAAACCTGTTACTAAAAATGCCTTCTAATCCAACTGTGCCTTGAACACCATCGTGCCAAGCCAAACTCAGCGAGAAGATGCACAGTGTTTTCCTGTTGTGGGGCGCATGGGGAGATAAACCAAGAACTTGGTCTAATTAGCAATGAAACACTTTGAAAATATTCGATTTCAGGGGATGTGACTAATAAAATAAGGTGGGGCTGACATCTATCCTACCTTGTGAACTTTCCTCTATACCCACATGTGTTTTATCCATCAGTCGTGTTCCTGAAAAGTCGGGTGTGAATGTATGGGTTAGTCTATGGGCGAAGTTGAATTATGTTTGATATGTTCCAGGGGTACTCCTGGCATGAAGGAGCCCGTCCCAGCGAGCAAGCCACAAAGAAAGCCTGATTCGTCTCTGCTGGGCTTGGATGCCCTCCTGTGCCCTTGGCCCGAGCCGAGCCTTTGAGGACACACATGAGCAGCGTCCCACTCTCCTTGCTGGGTCATGGGAGGGAAGGGCTGCTCTTGGAGAGGGTCAAGGGCAGGCTGTTTTGTTCTCCAGCAGCAAAACAGAGCAGGCGAGAGGAAACCACCCAAGTTACAAGCTCTGTGGAGGGCAAGCGAAGGCTGGAGTCTAAACACAGAAGTGGAGGAGCCCATCTCCTTGGAGCTGTTTATATTACATAACTCAAATAAACACAGCAGTGGAAGAACGGCTCCCTTGGCGAGGGCCAGGACCACGGGGCCGAGACGCAGACAAAGGGCGTCTCCTCCAGCCCCGGTCAGGAGAGCCTTCTTTAAAACAATGACCCAGACCACAGCAACACGACTAACACATAGGGACACACTAGCAGCACCAGACAGGAGGAGACCCTGAACAAATTAGACAGGAGTCCTTGTAATTAGGACTTGTAAGGCATCTTTCTTTGCTCTAGCTGAGAAACACACCCTGATCAGAGCAAGAAAAAGAAGCAAAACGGACCCCGAATGGTTCTTTGCATCTGCGAGGGAGGGGTGGGTGCGAGGCACCTGCTAACCGAGCCGCTGGGAAACCAGGCGGGAGCACAGTGGCCACCTTCCCGGGCACTGGAGAGGCAGCTGACCTCAGACTTCAGCCCTTCTCGACTTGGGGCAAAGCAAGGGGACCCCAGGCTTCTGGGAAGCACTGGGAAGTTTCCATGGCATCAGTGTGAGGAAGAAGAAAAAATAAGTTTCCAACTCAGTAAATGAGCACAGGCCCACAGGCCCATGTCTGAATGAAATCAGAGAGTCTTGAAATTGAGAGCAGGCAAGAACCTACTGAAACTTTCTTTCTCATCAGTAGCCTGCAGCCTCCTGGGAGAGCAACTCCTATCGTATGCCAGGGGACAAGAATAGAACTAAAAATTGAGAGCACAGCCCTTACACGGGCTGATGGTACTGGCTGCCAACAGCTGCCCCATTAGTAGGCTATGGGGACAAGCTAGGGAACATTTCTCTACGAGGTTTGTGTTTAAAAATATATCTTGCTTCTGAGGTGGCCTGGGGCGTGGCTGGGAGTAAGCTGTCTTTTCTGCGCTGAGCAGTTGCTTGTCACTCTGTGACTTACTGCAGATCACTGACCCCTCTGAGCCTGCCCTTTCCGAGCCACATGACAGTGACCCAGACCTCGATTCAGCCCCTAGCAAGTTCATGTTTTAGACAATTCCTGGGTGAAAGCCATGCTCCAGCATCGCCCTCCCCAGTGAGCTTGCTGGATGTGTGTTCGGGCCAAGGCTGAGAGAGGACTAAGTTCACACTTCACTACCAGGGGCTCTGACCCCTTCTCACTCTGTGGATGTGTCCCTGGAGATATTTCTCCCCCCATTCCCTTATTCTCAAAAAGAGGACGGCAGCTCCTGTCCACCTCCTGAGGACACTTAGGAGTAATAGTTACCGGAAATGACTGAAAAGCTCCTGGCAGATGCCAAGTTCAGAATCACGTGCTGAGTGATGGCCTCCCTCAGCGACCCTACGTACTGCATTACCTATGTGCCCGACCCTGACTGTTCTGTGGGGCATGAAGCCCGTCTGCCCAGAAGTCCCAGGCTCCACTAGAGGAGGTCACCTGTGCAGAAACCTGTGCAGTCCCTGCATGTCCAAACTCATGTTCCAGGTAAGAGACAACAGGTGATGGATGAGCTGCCAAGGCTGGGAGGTTGCCAACATCCAGCCGCGAGCATCTGGGGCTTGGCACCCTTTTCCCGAGGGGAGGTGGAAGCGAACACATCAGTGTGGTGGGGTCAAGTTCAAGTCTGCCTCCATGAAACCCTGGGGACCTCCTTCTTAAAAAACAACTGGGACAGTGTGACAGCTGTTTAAGGATGCCAAAGAAAAGGGTCCCCCGGGAAGCCTCCCCAGGGAAGGCTCTGCCTGCAGGAGGCTGTGAGTGACAGCTGGCAGGAGTGGGGACAGCCAGCCGGGTGAATGGTCTGATTCGCCAGTGATCAGAGGCCCCGAACACTTGTGAACACTGGTGGCCACAATGACCACAGCAGCGGTACCACCGATTAGTAGTGGTGGGGGGGGCCTATAGAAGAGACAGCTCTGAAGTATTTGACCGTGAGACCGTTACCACGTTGGAGTCCTTGCGGGTTCTCCAGCAGTTTCATTTGGGGCCTTGATAAACAAAACCCTTGTCAGGCTTTATGGTTCTCAGATAATCTGCGGCTCCTTTAACATCTGGTTCACGATGCGATTACTCCTCGTGACAAATGGGTGGTGGGACATAAAGATGAGAAGGATGGGGACAGAAATCTCCACCTGGAGAAGCTACACACCAGAGGTAAGGAACCTTATGAAACTCCCCATGTGCCTTGGCACCACTGCCTCTGAAGCAGGCTGGAAGAATTCCTTCTATGGAAGCCACAGGACTTCGATCCCAAACTCCTGGATCTGACTCCTAGATCCACCAGTGCCTAGCTGGGGGAACTGTGAGGTATTAGCTCACCTTTCTGAGACTCCATGGTCTCCTCTCTACCCTGGAGTGAATGATGCCTACCCCAGGGAAGTTAGGGGGGGTCAAAGGAAAGAAGACAAGCATGACCTCTCACCTTTGAGGGTGACTGCCCCCACAGTCACCTGGCAGGTGGAGGCCTCTGCCTTGGCCTGGGAAGCAGGCCAGGAGCCCTGGAAGTCAGCCTGCCCACCTCCCCCTGAAAGGTGGCAACAGAGTCGGAACAGGATCTGCCTGTCCCCTGTGATCCAGAGGGCTTGCTACGAGGCTGGGGTGGCCCTCCCCCAGCTTGCCAAGTGACAGATTTGTCCTTATTTTCTCCTGGTCCCCTCTCACTCCACGCTGCAGAGGGGGCCCTCTCTCATCCAGGCCCCTAGGGTACCACCTCGGGAGAGCTGAAGGCCCAGAAAAAGAGCAAACGGGAGTGACCAGGGTGCCAGGGAGAAGGAGGCTCGTTATATTCTTTCTAGATGACTCTCCCAGCCTGCAGCAGTCCAGGGCGAGTCCCAGGCCTGCAGCAAACCTGTCTGCCATGGGGCTGTCTCAACATGCTGCTTGGAAAGTCAAGGTTTTCAATGTAAACTTTGTTCTCCCTTCCCTTTCTTCCGGGATTCACAGATGCCGTGTCTCGCGGCGTTTCCTCTCCAGTGGCTCTGGGGCTGAAATCTGAGGTCACACATCATCTCCATCGGAACAAGTCCACACCTCGGCCATCCTATCGGAGATGGCAGGGCTACGACGGCATTGGCTCCTGGGTCTGCCCAGGTGTAGGGTTCTCAGTGGTGCTATTTTTGGCAGATTTTTTTTTTTTTAAATCCTTGCTCTTTATCACAAGCCTGTCGGGCAAATGACAGAGGAATTGCAAGCTTGAATGGGCTTGTCTGACAGGCCAACTTTCATCCTGGGCGCTGCTGCCTGACTTTTAAAAAGGCACTCTGAGCTGAGGAGAGTAATTTCACACTGATTCCTGGCTGTAATTTGCTTTTGGGTTTAAAATGTCGCGTTTCAATCATCCTCACTCCATGCTTTGGGGGAGAAGATGAACCATGTGTGCGGTTCATATATTTGTAGGAGACACACAAAGGCGATGGCTTAGCTCTGAAGCTACGGCGCTAAGACCCGCTAGCCACACACCAAGGGACTCTCCACCAGGTACAAACAAGTGCATTCAAAGGACTCTGTAATCAGTGACCAGTTCTAGCCAACAGAAGGTGCGAGCTTTGGGTGACACCAAGCCTCTTTTTGTCCATCCCCCTGGTCCAACATGGGTAAGAATAGCTTTCTCGGCCCAGGCTGCAGCAAGTGCAGGTGATGGGGGTTTTTAGGCAAATCTCCAAAGTAGAAGTGTCTGAAATCCTGCACGGACGTGAATGCACCGAGGACGAGGTGAGATCCAGAGGAAGCTGAAAAATTCAGCTTGGAGAAGTATAAGGTCCAGGAGAGAAGAGGAACATGGCCTCCATGCTCATGATTGCCGGTGAGCTTGCGCGCAGAGAATCATCTAAGGACAAGGACAGAGGTTCGGGGAAAGGTCAGGAGACATAGCGGTGCCCAGTTCAGCAGCAGCGAGTGGTGACGTCTGCTGACTTTTAACTCATACCATCCTTCACCACCTCTCCCTACCCTTACATAGAGGCCACACTGCCTGACGTGTCCTCCTTTTTCCTGGGATGGCTTGCTAATGCTTCCCGTCCTTAATCGTGTTCCTCACCAGGGTTATAAATTCCTTGAGGTCAGGAACCTTGGTCAGGAACATCTAGCCTTCTCTGTCCGCTCCAGGCTGACCCTGCCCTGCGTCCCTTGGGCAGAGCTGGTGATGCCTCATTGTGTGGATCCATCGTGCTTTCTGGAAGCCAGACTGGCCGCGTGGCCAGCAGGCTGGTGCTGTCTGGTTGACAGGTCTGTCTCTTTGGTCAGGCTGTGTACTAAGGCAGGAGCCACCTCCTCCTTCTTTCAGCTCTTGACTCTCAGCACAGCCTGGCACTCAGTAAGGGGTTACTGAATGAATGTTTCCAACATGTAGCGCATCATGGGGGGCGGCACTATCAGGGCCCAGTATGTTATGTGGGGAGACAAGATGAATGCTTCCATGGAAACCAGGGCCCTGTGGCCCCTCCTGATAAGCTGGGCCACCTGAGGCCAGCCCAAGATATGACACTGTGGGAAGTGATGCTTGTTTTCTGGAGCCCCAGGCTCATCTTGAAAATCTGTTCCATTCTGCGGGATTTCCAAAACTTTCTGTCACCTTTTTCTTATGGCCTCTGGTGACACTGCTGGACAAGGCAAATCATCATAGTCTCCAGAGATGGACCGTCATGTGTGGGCGGGCAGTAGCAGTGTGTCGGGATGGGGAATTGGGTGGAGAGGGTACTGAGGATCCTGGAATCCAGCCTGGCCGCAGATGCAGCCCCTCACCCCCGCCCCGCCACATGAGGTGGTAGGAGGGCCTCAGTTTCCCTGCCCGTAGACAGGTGGAACTTAGAAGGGACAGAGAGCCTCCCCATCAAGCCTTCAGAGAATTAGGCAAACTAATGCAAGCAACCGTCATAGGAAATGCCCCACACATGGTAATTGCTCATTAAAAGCAAGCTCCTGCTATTTGAAACCAGAAGATGAAATCAAGTCTGCCTTTCTCCCCTTGTGGGTTGTCTGACCCGAGTGGGTCAAGGTGCCTTACCTCTCTGCTCACAGTCTCTAGTTTCTGAGATGAGGACGGAACTGCTGGCTTCGTGCGTGTTGTGAGAAGCAAGGAGAGAAGGGGAGCAACTGTGTTTTGTAAGCCAGGAGGTGTTTTTCTGAGGTAGTTGTGGAGTTACCTGAGCAAAGGTGTTAAGAGGTGAGGATCCGTGGAGATCCTGCCTCGTGAGAGCTACCCCTTAATGAGGACAATGACTGCGCATTAACCAAACTCATACTTTCTGTGAAGTACATGATTTAACAGCCACCTGGGGGCTATTAGCAAATCCTAAGCAAATTGTGACTCTCCCAGCAAGAAGGTCAAGCCTGTGTGTCAACTTGGCTGAGCCATGGTGCCCAGATATATGGTCAAACATTATTCTGGTTGTTTCTGTGAGGGTATATACCAGGATGAAATGAACACTGTAATCACTGGCCTCTAAGTAAAGCACATTGGCCTCCAGAATGTAGGTGAGCCTCATCTAATCAGCTGAAGGTCGGGATTAAACAAAAGACTGACCTCCCATGAGCCAGAGGAAACCCTGCCAGCAGACTGTCTCTGGACTTGAACTGGAGCACTGGCTCTTCCCAGTGCCGGCCTACTCAGCGGAGTTTGCACTTGACAGGCTCCATAATCACTATAATAACTTGAGCTAATTCTTCAAAACAAATCTCTCTCTCTCTCTCTCACACACACACACAGGTTCTGTTGGCTCTGTTTCTTTGGAGAATACTAATAGCCCACAAACATCTGGAGTCTTCAAATAGCTTTAAACTATACCGTCTAACAGTCCTAGTGAACGTGAACTTCACAGGGGAGCCCATTTCAAACCTAGCCAGCCAATCCTAAGCCTGATTGTCCTTGCCTCGCCTGATCCTTCCCACGGAAATCCCGGTAAAAGTTCTTATCCAGGGGCGC
>PITA01019898.1:0-36306 GCA_004023965.1 Spilogale gracilis | reverse complement strand
CTTTCCTAGAAACTCAATCTGTGATCAAGGGGGAAAACTTTGCCAGGCAAAAATAAATAAACCAAAAGTAAATTGGAGTTTTAATATGTGATAAAATTCATATATATATATATATATAAAGATTTATTTATTTATTTGTGGGTGAGAGATGTAAGGACCTATTTAGAAGTCCAAGTCGCCATCTTGTTTACTCAGAAAAACAGCTCCAGGTGTTATGGGCAAATGGCCCCTGGAAAACAAAAGGGACGCCCAAGCGGTTAACCCCCTTAACCTCCCATCTCAGGAGTGGAGCTGGGGGGGGGGGGCGGTGTATGGATGGAGATGCAAACTAAGAATGGGCTGCCCATTGTGGGTACTTGGGCTCAGATGGGAAAGCCCTAGTGCCCTCAGCCTTTGGGTTCCAGGGGCCATGGAGGTGCAAATTAACTCAGGCAAGACACAGGAGTCCTGTCAGCTCAGGTGCAGTTTTCCCCTAAACAATGGAAATGTAAATTAACTCTGGGTAGTTACAGGACCCTAGTCAGCTTGTGATTTGGGGGGATGCCCTATAAAAGCTAGCCTGAGAAATTAGGTGTGGTCCTTCTCCCCTGAGAAGCGACCCTGACTGGCCAGTAAAATTCTGATGCTTGGCGCAAAATAAAGCTTTGCTTGACCTTCACTTTTGTTTTTTTTTTTTAAGATTTTATTTATTTATTTGACAGAGAGAGAGATCACAAATAGGCAGTGAGGCAGGCAGAGAGAGAGCACGGAGGAAACAGGGTCCCCTCTGAGCAGAGAGCCTGATGCAAGCCTTAATCCCAGGACCCTAAGATTATGACCTGAGCTGAAGGCAGAGGCTTTAACCCCCTGAGCCACCCAGGCACCCTGACCTTCACTTTTGTATCAGTGACCACGGACCCTATTAAGAGAGAGAGAGCATGAGAGAGGAGAATGTCAGAGGGAGAAGCAGACTCCCCACAGAGATGGAAACCTCATGCAAGATTCGATCCAGGGATTCTAGGATCATGACCTAAGCCGAAGGCAGTTGCTTAACCAACTTGGAGCCACCCAGGTGCTCCAAGATTTGACTTGATTTGATTTGATTTGATTTTTTAATTTTTTTTAAAAGGTTTTATTTATTTGACAGAGAGAAACACAGCCAGAGAGGGAACACAGCAGGGGGAGTGAGAGGGAGAAGTAGGCTTCCCACGGAGCAGAGAGCCGGATGCGGAACTCGATCCCGGATCTCCGGGATCACGACCTGAGCCGAAGGCAGTTGCTTAACCAACTGAGCCATCCAGGCGCCCCTTATTTTTGTTTTTTTAACAGAGGAATCCTTTATTTTTTTTAAAAAAAGGATATATTTATTTGAGGCGAGAGGAGAGAGGGAGAGGAACAAGCTGGCTCCCCCCTGAGTGTGAAGCCCAACGCAGGGCTTAATCTCACAACCCTGAGATCCTGACCCGAGCCAAAATCAAAAGTTGGATGCTTGACTGAGTGAACCATACAGGTGCCCCTTTATTTATTTATTTATTTATTTATTTATTTATTTATTTATTTATTTTCAGTAATCTCTGTGCCCAGTGTGGGGCTTGAACTCATGATCTCAAGATCAAGAGTTGCTTGCTCTGTGGACTAAGCCAGCTTGGAGCCCAAATGCTACATTTTAAAGAATCAATATTACAGCCTATGTTATATGACTGTAATGCAATAACATGAGAAATAACTATTTATTTATTTTTTTTTAAGATTATTTATTTATTTGACAGAGAGAAACACAGCCAGAGAGGGAACACAAGCAGGGGGAGTGAGAGAGGGAGAAGCAGGCTTCCCACTGAGCAGGGAGCCCGATGTGGGACTCGATCCCGGGTCTCCAGGATCATGACCTGAGCCGAAGGCAGTTGCTCAACCAACTGACCCACCCAGGCGCCCCGAGAAATAACTATTTAAAGGTTTGCTTATTATTTTTTTTTTTAAAGATTTTATTTATTTGACAGAGAGAAACACAGCCAGAGGGGGAACACAAGCAGGGGGAGTGAGAGGGAGAAGCAGGCTTCCCGCCGAGCAGGCAGCCCGATGTGGGACTCGATCCCGGGTCTCCGGGATCATGACCTGAGCCGAAGGCAGTCGTTTTACCAACTGAGCCACCCAGGCGCCCCAAAGGTTTGCTTATTAAATCCCCAAATGTCTGGAATCTAAGAACATACTATTAGTAAACCTTGCATTAAAGAAGGAGTAAGAGAGGGGCGCATGGGTGGGCATCTCCCCTGGGCTCAGTTCATGATCTCTGGGTCCTGGGATCTGGCCCTGAGTGGGGCTTCCTGCTCATAGGGAGTCTGCTTCTCCTTCTCCTGCCCCTCCTCGCACTCATTCTTTCTCATTCTCTTCCAGATAAATGAATGGAATCTTAAAAAAAAAAAAAAAAAAAAAGGAACCAAGATAAATATTATTGGTTAGGTAATATTGTGGTTTGTACTCGGAAATCTTTTTTTTTTTTTTTTTTTTTTAAGATTTTCTTTATGGGGGACCCACAGGCAGAAAGAGAAAGAGGCTCCCTGCTGAGCAAAGAGCCCAGCGTGGGACTCAATCCTAGGACCCACCATCATGACCTGAGCCAAAGGCAGACACTTAACTGACTGAACTACCCAGATATCCCTTGGAGATCTTTTTTAAATGTTCTTATTAGTTCTAATTGTGCATTAAGTTTTGTTCATTTTTTGCATTAATCACTTGAGGGGTTTTATGCTATATGAAACTCACTATACCTTTTACTTCTTCTATGTTTTTGTTTGACAAGATCCAATTCAAATGATTCTGTGTGTAAAATACCTCCCTTGAAACTTTCTCCCCTAAAAATAACTAAAAACAAATGGCCACTTTTTCTATGTAGTACTAATATTTTTTTAGTACTACAAATCTACTATCAACAAATAAAATAGTACTTGAACAACTAAATATACAAACTGCAGCAAAGCAGGGTGCGACTAATGAGGATTAGGAAGAAGGGATTACAGGGCGCCTGTGTGGCTCAGCCGATAAGCAACTGCCTTCACCTTAGATCGTGATCCGGGTCCTGTGATTGAGTCCCATATAGGGCTCCCTGCTCCATGGGGGTCTGCTTCTCCCTGGGCCTCACTCTCTCATGAATTAATAAATAAAATCTTTAAAAATAGGGAAAAGGGGGTGCCTCTGTGGCTCAGAGGGTTAAACTTCCTCCAGTCATGATCTCAGGGTCCTGGGATCCAGTCCCACATCGGGCTTTCCACTGGGCGGGGAGCCTGCTTCCCTCTCTTTCTCTGCTTGCTTCTCTGCCTATTTGTGATCTCTGTCTCTGTCAAATAAATAAATAAAATCTTAAAAATAAATAGGGTGCCTGGGTGGCTCAATGGATTAAAATCTCTGCCTTCAGCTCAGGTCATGATCTCAGGGGCTCAGCAGGAAGCCTGCTTCCTCCTTTCTCTCTGTCTGCCTCTGTGCCTACTTGTGATCTCTCTCTGTGTCAAATAAATAAATAAATGATCTTTAAAAATAAAAATAAATAAAAATAGGAAAGAGGGGTTACAAAAGGACATGAGGAAATGTTCTGGGGTGATGGATAAATTCATTATCTTGATGTGGTTATGATTATATGTGTATGTCAAAAGTCTTCAAATTGTCAGGGTGTCTGGGTGGCTCAGTCATTGGGTGTCTGCCTTCAGTTCAGGTCATGATCCTGGTGTCCTGGGATCGATCCCCGCATCGGGCTCCCTGCTTGGGGGGCAGGGAAGCCTGCTTCTCCCTCTCTCACTCCCCCCGCTTGTGTTCCCTCTCTAGCCATGTTTCTCTCTGTCAAATAAATAAAATCTTAAAAAAAAAAAAGAAACTAAAAAACTTTTTTAAAAAGTCTTCAAATTGTGGACTTTAAATACATGCAGTTTATTAAATATTGATTATATCTCAACTATACATCAATAAATGGATGGGAAAGAAAGTCTTGAAAAATATCAAGATCACAAACCATAAGAAGGAGAATTGGTTAATTAGATTATACCAAAAACAGGATATCTGTTCAATAAACAATATCGACAGAGTTAATGATAAAGTTGGGAAAAGATATTTGCAATGTCTAAAATCAACAAAGGACTAATATCTAATACAACAAATGTTGCAAATCAATGTAAAAAAATATGGGAATCCCTACAGAAAAACTGGCATAGGAAAACAAAGAAATAATTCATAAAAGAGAAAAACCGAAACTAAGAAAGAACTTGAGAAGATGCTCAAACATATTAATAATTAAAGAAACACAAGGAGATATTTTAAATTCATGGCAAATGGGAAAATTGGAAACTTGAATAACATTAAGTGTTGGTGAGCTAGGAAGCTGAGATTAGAAATCCCACCACTGATGGTGTGACATTCTAGAGAACATGGAGCTCAGAGTGCATAAGAAAGTATTACAGAACTAAAGGAGATGTGTCCACATGCAGCATCACGTGTGGTAGCAGGAAGCTGAAGGCATTTATTGGAGTAATGAACAAATAAAGAATAGGGATCCACTTAATAGAATATTTTGCGGCAGTTAGGAGCAAAGGACTAGAAAGCCATGAAGTCAAAGAAAGTTTTATTTATTTATTTATTTATTTATTTATTTATTTATTTATTTATTTATACTTTTTAAAGATTGATTTGTCAGGGAGAGAGAGCATACAAGCACAGACAGGGGGAGTGGCAGGCAAAGGGAGAAGCAGGCTCCCTGCTGAACAAGGAACCCCATGTGGGAGTCCATCCCAACACTCCAATCATGACCAGAGCCAAAGGCAGGTAATTAACCAACTGAGCTACCCATGTGTCCTGGAAGTTTATTTGATTTTTAAGGTGGCAGATATTACTGCACATTTGTATGCTAATGTGAATGATCTAGTAGGAAATCTGATAATGTAGGAGAAAGGGAAGAAGGAATAGACTAAGGTATGGAAATGGAAGGTGGGCGTTGGGGTGAGGGACGGAAATGGGAGGGGACAGCTGGCATAAATAGAAGCAAGAATGATTCATTGTAGTAAGATGGAAGCCTGAGTGTGTAAGAGGATGGAGGTAAATTGGCCAGATTGGTGGTAGAAAGATAACTATGTTTTCTTTTGATTGCTTCTATTTTCACAGTAAAATAAGAACCAGTCGTCAGCTAAGAGTGTGGAAAGATAAGGGCTACTAGATATGTAAATGAAGTTTCCCTTTCTACCTTATACAGTGAGGGCAACACCCAACGCAGATGACCCCTTAGGTGTCAGCTTTATCCCTGATTTTTAGCATGTCTAAATATGAGAATGTATACAACCAAACATACTTTGGGGTCTAATTGGAGAGGGGAAATTGTTGGGATTGTTGATAATAAGAATAAATACAGCTAGCATTCATTGACAGCTTTAATTTTTTTTAATGATTTTATTTATTTATTTGACAGAGAGATTACAGGTAGATAGAGAGGCAGGCAGAGAGAGAGGAGGAAACAGGCTCCCCGCTGAGCAGAGAGCTGGGGGGGGGGGCCTCGATCCCAAGACCCTGGGATCATGACCTGAGCTGGAGGCAGAGGCTTTAACCCACTGAGCCACCTAGGCGCCCTTTAATTTTTTTTTAGGATTTTATATATTGGGGTGTCTGGGTGGCTCAGTCAGTTAATTGTCTGCCTTCCGGATCCGGTCATGATTTCAGGGTCCTGGAATTGAACCCCAGGCCCAGCTCCCTGATCAGCAGGGAGTCTGCTTCTCCCTCTCCCTCTGTCCCCAGCCTCGTGCCTGCTCTCTCTCTCAAATAAATAAATGTATTTTTTTTTAAGATTTTATTTATTTGACAGAGAGAAACACAACTAGAGAGGGAACACAAGCAGGGGGAGTGAGAGGGAGAAGCAGGCTTCCCGACGAGCACGGAGCCCGATGTGGGACTCGATCCCGGGTCTCCGGGATCATGACCCGAGCCAAAGGCAGTTGCCCAACCAACTGAGCCACCCAGGCGCCCCGATAAATGTATTTTTAAAAAAGATTTTATTTATTTATTTGACAGAGAGATCACAAATATGCAGAAAGGCAGGCAGAGAACGAGGGGGAACAGGCTCCCCACTGAGCAGAGAGCCTGATGTGGGACTCGATCCCACGACCCTGGGATCATGACCTGAGCCGAAGGCAGAGGCTTAACCGTCTGAGCCACCCAGGCACCCAATAAATGTATTTTTAAAGATTTTATTTATTTATTTGAGCGAGGAAGGGGGAGAAGAGGAGTGGGAGAAAGAATCTGAAGCAGACTCCACACTGAGCCAGACCCGGAGCTGGATCCCACCACCAGAAGATCATGACCAGAGAGGAAACCGAAAGCTGGTGTCTTAACTGACTGAGCCATGCACGTGCCCCTCATTGAATGCTTCTTAAAGGACCAGCATGACACTGTAATTAAGAGCTCTACTAGACTTTTCTCCCTGCGTTCTAACAACAACCTTATAGTTTGATACAACTGTTTTACAAAGAAACTAAAGAGTGTTTCTCCTTTCATAACTAGGGCCTTGTACATTAGGTGGGTGCTTAATAAAAGGAAAGGCTATTTAAAATGCTGGTAGCTCAGTTAACTGCTGAGAACTTAATTGCGAGCAGATGAAGCCCCAGTCTCTGTGACATAAAAAAATCCATGAAAAACCCTGAACTCCCTCTCCTGATGCACCTGATCCACTGTCACCAAGTGGGTGACCTTGGAAGCTTCACACATTTCCAGTTCTGTGAAATGCAGTGATGTTGCCTACCTCACCTGTTTATGTTAAGTGAAACATTATCTAAGTTTGAGGAAACATTTGCAAATACAGTAATATATATGTATATGTTAATGTTTTCCTGCCGCTATTACCATTATGACTGTTATGCAAGCGTCCAGGGCAAGGCCAACGCCCAAGGGCAAAGGTAAGCCTAGTGTAGAGAATGGGCGCTCTGGCTGCACACAATACAGAGCAAGTTTTTGTTTTTCCCGAGCAAGTTTATAAACAATTTTAGCGGTCTTGGCTCTGTAAGGGGCGAAAATTTTCTTCACCAAGGTTCTGGGTCTTAGGCTGGAAACCCAGGAAAATAATTAGGGTCTCTGGCTTCTGGGCTCATCCGAAATGCCAATTTTAGGGAGCTGAAAGGCGACGCCTTGTGGGCCCTCACTGCCGCCCGTTGGACACCAGGGGGCGCGCATCGGATCGGTCCGGAGGCTGGCAGGGTTTGCGGCTGCCACTCGCGGTGCGCGGGACAGCATTAGGGCCATGATCTGGGAGCTGGTCCTGGAGGTGCCAGGGTCCGTGCCGTTCGTGGACGTAGTCTCTACTGCCCTCTTTGCGCCCCTCTTTCCAGCGTGAGCCCGGGCTTGGAAGGCGCCCGAGAAGGCGTGAGCGCCTGTAGTAGGGACCGTGTAGCCGGTGTGGGTCCGCATTAGAGCGGCGGGAACTCCGGCCGCCCCGACGACGCGGTGACTCCACTGTGGAAGGGGAGGCAGCTGTTCTCCCAGGCGGCCGTGGGGGGCAGCAGAGGAGACCGCGACAGGTGCGGGAGCCCCTCCCGCGGTGGAAATGAAAAGGCGGGCTTCGGGATTGTTCTCAGGCTGGAAACCGCCCCCGCCCCCGCTCCCCCCAGCCAAATCCCCGGGAGAGGCGGGCCGGCGCCGGGTCTGGAGGAGGAAGTTGCCGGAGACACTGCAATTTCACGCAGTCTCTGGGGCTCGGGTTCCTCGGCAGGGAGGATGAATTACGGGGTTTCGAAGGGCTTCCGGGGAAACTGAGGTGGCCTGAGAGTGAGGCAAACACCTTCCTCCTCAAAAACATACAGAAAAAAGCATTCCCATTCAGAGAGAAAATCCCCCAAGTGACCCAACCGGCTAGGGAAGTTGAGTGATTTGGTTAATGGGCGAGGCCAACTTTCAGGGGGCCGGGCTTTGAGCCGCTCTTCCCACCCCCATTACCTTTTCCATTTGGGGGCGTTTGGAATCTTGGCCTCCCCTTAGTCCAGCTCCCGAAGAAAAGTTGGGGTGAAACCTATGCCCGACGTGCGTGGCGCATGTGGACCCGCACTGGGGCGTGGGGCGCGCACGGGGAGGCCGGTCCGAGGCTGCAGCAGCCTACACGCCAGCCTCGCGCCGGAGGGGGCGCGGCCGTGACTCACCCCCTCCCCCTGCGCTCCCTCTTTCGCCCTCTCACAGACATACACCCCTCCCCTGCTAGCCCGCCCCGGATTCTGGCTCCGGCTCCGATTGCAGTTTGCAACCTCCTCTACCGCCGCTACCGAGTCGCTGGCGGCTCAGGTGGCTCCGCTTCGATGTCCTAGTCCAGGGGCCCCCGGGCCGAATTCGGCGGGGCCGCCTTCACCCTCCGCTGGAGTCATGAGGGCGAACGCGGTTCTGCAGGTACTGGGCTTCCTTCTCAACCTGGCCCACGGCTCCGAGGTGGGCAACTCCCAGGCAGGTAAGCGGCGCGGGAGCACGGGTCATCTGGGAACCTGGGATCCCGAACCCAGCGCGCGAAATCCTGGAGGGCAGGGGCAGGGGCTGGAGCGGGGCGAAGTTGGGGTACCGACCCGGGGTCCGCTGGGCCTACCTAGGCAGGGACCATCAGGTTCGGGTTCCCGGCGCGGCCCGGGCGGGGTCGGGATTCCTGACCCCCAGCCCCTCAACACACACACACACACACACACACACACACACACACACACACACCACACACACACACACATACACACACCCTACACACACACACACACACCCTCCGCCGCGCGTCTCCGGGCTTTTAATTTGTTTCTCTCGAAGGGGTTGACGCCGAGACAGATTACACTTCGGAGGGTCCCTGTGGGGAGGGGAGCTGGGATATCCGTTCTGTAAACGTGAAGAGATGATCAGAGGTGGAGGGCTTGGAGAAAGGGAAGGGTCTCAGTTTGTTCCCCAGCCCCATCCCTCGGTTTCAGCACCTCCAGTTTCGTTGTTTTGCCGATAGGGCGGAGCTATGGAAGGGCTGGAGGGGGTTGTTGTTCTCTACGTTTGGAAAAACAAGAGTGGCACCTCCTCTTCCGTGAGTGGGCCTGCCCTGGGAAGGGCTGAGACTAACCAAAGGGCCAAGTACAGGTGACATCAGGGTGAGAGGCCACTCAGAGGCTGTCCTCCCTCCTTTCTTGAGGGTAATAAAGTTGGCTGGTCCCCGACTTGACCAGTCTCTCTTTGTCAAGACCCAGATCATTGAAGGGATATTTATTGAGCATCTGCTATGTACAAGGCTCCCCGGCAAGAGCTGTAGGGTCAAGGACTTGCAGCCTGTGTGTCTCAGGTTGTCTTTTCCCTCCCCACGCTGAGACCAAGAGGGGCATCTCTCTCTCCCACCTCCTGAGCTCTCTGTTCTAGGAGTCCTTCCTAAACCCAGCTTCTCCCCCACCTACATTGTTTATTGTCCGGCTCTGTCTCTTGGAGTCTAGACAAGAGTCACACTGCTCATCTGTTCCTCCCACTCCCATACCTTCAGAGCGCACCCTCTTGGGGTATCTCTGGGACCATAGACACCTGAGGGTGCTGGTGTTGCTCTCATTGGAGGAATCCTGTTGATCTCTTCCCCTCCCCCAGCCCTCAGCTTGGGGTTTGGCACAGCCAGGGCCTCTTCCCCAGAGTGGGAGTGGGAGAAACACCTGTGCTTCCCCCACAGTTGCTGGGCCTAAATTTAGACCTGGGATGGATCTTGAATGTGAAACTCCCAGCTGGTGGAGGGCGGGGGGTCTGGGGACTGGGGACTGGAGTGGGAGGGACCAAAAAGAAAGACGGCATCAGGGTCCCATCCAAACCCTTGGAATCTTCAACTAGGAAGCCAGGAGTCCTAGATCCTGGCCACCTTCCCTGAGGGAGACAGGAGGCAGGCATGGTTGGGTTTCTTTACCCTTTATCTGGATCCTGCAGCCTCTGGGCATCCGGCCCTGTCTCAGTCCTTCTATAGTCCCTTTGTCCTGGCTGTGATGGGGGTGGGGGACATTGGAGAGGAGGCCTCTGGTTGAGGAGGGGCTGAAGATTCCTGGTCTGACCCACCCCAGTACTCTCTACCAAAGGAGCGCCCAGGCCCCTCCCTAGGCCCCTGGTGCCTGGGTACCACAGGGGTTTTTATCATTCCCTTCCCCCTCCCCAAGCTGCGTGTTCCTCCTTAGAGGTGGTTTTCATGTTCTTTTCCTGAGCAGGCCCTTTGCTCCCTGTTTGTGTAATATGGACTTTACCCTCCGGTGGCAGAGAACAGGCACCTCTAACACTAGGCTTCCAGACGCAGACACACAGTCTGCACAAATACATAAAGGCAGGTGGGATGGTTGGGGCCACCTGAAACACTTCATAAGGAAAACCTAGGACAGAACCGATATAGATTTCTGGGCCAGTGGGGGAGCTGGGTACCTGCATGTCTATATGTTTGTATGTGTGTTGCACACGCATACACACACGCACACACCACATACATTCCCCACTTCCCTGTGCAGAAATCTTGGCTCCTCCATTACCTGGGGAGGAGGATTGGCGCCTCACTTTGGAAGAGGGGGTGTCCTGCCAGGAAGGGGTTAGGGTGGGGCTGTTCCCTAAATGACTAACCTTCCTCGGTCCTTTCCTTTCAGCCCAAGGACCCTAGAGTTCTCAGACTCCCCTAGGAGTTCCCAGCCCAGTTACCCCTCTGCTGGGTCTAGCCCACCCCCTTCCTTCCCATTGTGGGGAGCGATAGGGAATGGGGGCCCTCAAAGGTCGAGTGGTCAGACTAGGGGTATATTTAGGAGGAGGGGCTGGGGCCTCACTAATCTCCCTTCCTCCATTCCTGCTCCCGCCCTCCTACTAACTGCCAGCGCCTCAGGGAAGGGTGGTTGGAACAGGTGGTATCTACCCCCCACCCTCTCATGTTCTTTCCAGGACCCAGAGGAAGGAGACTGGGTTAGGGCGTCAGGGTCCAAGATTTCCATAGCTCCTGTATCCTTCATACTTACGAGGTCAAGTGAGTCCCAAAGACTGGCATGCCTCATGATGACTGCCACATTGGAAACTTTTTAAATTAATCTTTTGACAGTGAAATTGGGTGGAAGGCTTAGAATGGGGGGAATCCTCTGCTGTTTCCCTCCAGGCTACTGTGTGTTTTTTGGAAAGTGTGATGCTGAGGAGCTGGGGTGTGGGGATAGGGGAAGGGAAAAGGGAAGCTGGAGTTTAGGAAGAGGGCATGTGGGGTAGCCAACCAGCTCCTTATCTTTCAGCTTTAAAGACAAAGCTCACATTGACCCCCCTCTCCCCACCAGAGCTCCCCCTCTAGTGAGGTCACTTCTCTGAGCCCAGGGCTCCAGGGTGGAGGGGGGGGCGGGTGCTACTGAGGACAGGGTGTCTCGGACAGGGTGGAGCAGCCCCCTCCTCCTAGATAGAATTGCTTCATTGTGGGCTGAACTGTGGCCCTGGGCACTGCCCCCACCCTCTGCCCCCATCCCACCCTCAGTAGACACAATAGGGGCTGTGTGCTAGCCCCAAAGAGATATTTATTCCAGGACCTAGAGAGAGGCAGCATGGGGGTAGAGAAGTAATACCCTGGTCAGAGAGGGGGAAGGGAAGAGGAGGGTAACCAAGTTTGGTCCTTTTCTAACCTCTCTAGGGAGGGAAAGAAAACCCTATATCCTCTTTGATTAACTCCTTAGTACCCAAAGTCGTACCTGAAAGGGGCACAGAGGCGGTCCTGGTAGAAACGGGAAAACTTTTCACCTACCTGATGTTCAGAGATAGTGAGGGGATTCCGAGAGAGGAGGGAGTTCAGGCTCTCAGTCCAACATAGGCCTTTGTGCTTTTCTCTAGCTGTGATGATTGGAGGTGGCTACTTCCTGATCCTGTTGAATGTTACTGTAGGAGGGCACCAAGGGGATGGTTTTGGGGGACCAGGCTGAAAAGTAGCGTCCAGCTCTCTGCCATTTTTACCTCCACTTTGAGCAGTATGTCCTGGGACTCTGAATGGGCTGAGTGTGACGGGTGATGCTGAGAACCAGTACCAGACATTGTACAAGCTCTACGAGAGGTGCGAGGTGGTGATGGGGAACCTTGAGATTGTGCTCACCGGACACAATGCTGACCTCTCCTTCCTGCAGGTTAGAGTGCCTGACTCCCTCCTCAAGCTCTTCCCCCTGATCCTCCCCACAGAAGCCTCCTTCCCTTCCTCAGGGCCCCTCTCTGCTGGAGTTCAGCATTCCTAAAACTCTGAAGTTCCAAAGATTCAAACCTGTGTGTTTATGGAGACAGTGACTGGACTCTGGGACCTCTGGTCTGATGAATGTCACCAGCACAGGGGCTGGCGATGAGAAGTGGGCATGGGTGAAATAGTGTTCTGCATCAAGGGCCAATGGAAAGAGGCACCTAGGAAGATAAGGAGGAAGGGACCAAGCAAGGATACTCGGAGCATGAGGAGCTCTGAGAAGGAAAGGGTAGATTAGAATTCCTGTCACTTCTGCTGCCCCTCCCCCTTGGAAGAAGAACACAGCAGTGTGACCGCAGTTTGTCACTACTCTGAAGTAGGAATTAGGAAGAATGAGAGGGGTTAGGGTTTCCCTAATGAGGGGACTGAGGCTTTCTGCCCTGTTTTCCCTCCCACTGACATGATCTGTTCCCTCACAGTGGATCCGAGAAGTGACCGGCTATGTCCTCGTGGCCATGAATGAGTTTTCTACGCTGCCACTGCCCAACCTCCGGGTGGTGCGGGGGACTCAGGTGTACGATGGGAAGTTTGCCATCTTTGTCATGTTGAACTATAACACCAACTCCAGCCATGCTCTGCGCCAGCTCCGCTTTACTCAGCTCACTGGTCAGTTCCTGACGATTCCTTCCAGTCTTGCCCCTCAACTGACCTGCAGACAAGTCCTTCCGTGATGATAATCTGAGACTGCTCACTAAGTGCCCCCTTCATGCCTTGACCACTGTGGTCTAAAGGTCCACTGCTCCCCCCCGGTGGGGAGGGGTCCTCATGTCCCGCGGAGCTAGAGTTGGCTAGATCTGTTACCCACCCCTCTATCTTTAAAATACAACCGACTTTGATGTCCCTCCTTCCCTGGGAAGGGGAGTCCTATCTCCTCCCCCTCACAATTCCCCACAAGCTGGAGGGAATATAGGGTTAAATACCACACGGCTACCTTTCACTTCTCCCTGTCCCAGTCAGTTGGAAACACAGGTAGGGCGGAGGAAGGAGGTGATTGAGTCAGGGATCTCGTCTCTTTCTTCCCTTTCCCCTCCCCCACTGGCTAAACCGGATCCGGACAGGTGTCTGAGGAGACAGGAGTTTCTTTTGGCCTGGCTCCTCCTCTATCTTACAAGGCAAGCCTTCTCTGCAGCTTAGCTTTAATTAGACGTACATGTCTGCTCCATTTCCCCCTCTCCTGAGTCTTGGGTGGCCTTTTAGGTTTGTGGGGGTGCTAGAGGGGTAGGGAAGAGGAGGTCTGCTGTAGCCCCTAACCCTGTCACTTCTCTTCCCTACCTCAGAGATTCTGTCAGGGGGCGTTTATATTGAGAAGAATGATAAACTCTGTCACATGGACACAATCGACTGGAGGGACATCGTGAGGGACCGAGATGCTGAGATAGTGGTGAAGGACAATGGCCGGAGCTGTGAGTGACCATGATCAAGACTGCTCCCCTACCCTCACCAGACAGAGTGGCCCCTTTCCCATCATCATTATGTCTCTAATCTGAACCCACCTCTCCACCGAAAAAAAAAAACCACCTCAGGCCCTAGTCCCAAGGAGCCTGCCAGGAGAGAGCAGGTTAGTCTTCTAGAAGCCAAACTCCCGAAGCATTATGTGAAGAAAAGGAGCAAAAGTTCTCTTATACTAGGTGGGGAAGCCAGATCTTTGGACTCCATATCCACGTCTCTTTCCATTACCACATTCTGCCTTCTCGTTGGAACCTACCTCCCCCTGATCACAGTCTGCTGCTCCCCGTCCACTCGCACACACATACACCTACTGGGTTCAGTTCGCCAAGGAGGCACCAAGTTCCACGGTTGGGACTGGGGCTGAGCTTGGCAGTTGCCCCAGACCCTCCCTTTCAGCTGCCCTGTGGGTGGTGTGGAGGTGTGGCCCCACCCCTTGTTGACAGGTTCACTTGAGCCCAGCCCTGCTGTGCAAGGGCAGGGAGGGACACTGCCCTGGCTCTTTGCTTCGTGGGACTGGGGTGCCTATGTGCTGACATCATACCTGTTGATTCAAGCAAGCCTTTCTTAGCCCTGTTTCCCTTTGTGTCGCTTTCCTTCCCAACCAGGTCCCCCATGCCATGAGGCCTGCAAGGGGCGATGCTGGGGTCCTAGACCCGAAGACTGCCAGACATGTGAGTTTCCTCCCCTCCAAAAACTTCAAGCTCATCCACTTTCCTATCCCTGTCCACCCCAGCCTATGTCAACACTGGGTAGGGACAAGCCTAGAGGGCAAGAAGGTGAGCAGTGGCCTCAGAATATGGTCTGAAGGGTCCTCACTGCCATGCTTTCTCTCTTTCTATAGTGACCAAGACCATCTGTGCCCCTCAATGTAATGGTCACTGCTTTGGACCCAACCCCAACCAGTGCTGCCATGATGAATGTGCAGGCGGCTGTTCAGGTCCCCAGGACACAGACTGCTTTGTACGTACCACCATTTGCCTGGATCCCAAAGTAGGGATGTGGGCTTTGGGGAGGAAGAAGGGTTATACACATAAAACATGAGTTTTATGAATCTCCTATGTCCCCAGGCCTGTCGACTCTTCAATGACAGTGGGGCCTGTGTGCGCCAGTGTCCCCAGCCTCTTGTCTACAACAAGCTAACTTTCCAGCTGGAACCCAATCCCCACACCAAGTATCAGTATGGTGGAGTTTGTGTAGCCAGCTGTCCCCGTAAGTGCCTAAGAAGGGGAACAATGGTACTGGAACTAGGATTTTAGACAAAATTTTAGGAGGTAAAAGGGACCCAACTGGGTGGTAAGTAGAGGATGTAGGTTGTGATGGTCTAACCACCTCCAGTGAATGATCCCTATGTCCTACTCCACTATCTACTTCCCCATGATTTTTAGCAGTTGCTTCTAGTTCTGCAACAAAGAGCAAAGGGCCTTTCTCATCCATAGGATAGTGTTTAAGGAACCCTGGGTGGTGGATGGGACAAAGCCAGCACAAGAGCAGGAGGGAGCAAGGTTCAGCTGGTCATTGGCAGTGTTTCTCCCTCGTCTCTAGTAGTGCCGTCCTCTTTCTTAGATAACTTCGTGGTGGATCAGACGTCTTGTGTCCGGGCCTGTCCTCCTGACAAGATGGAAGTAGATAAAAATGGACTCAAGATATGTGAACCTTGTGGGGGGCTGTGCCCCAAAGGTGAGTAGGAAGGAGATAGTGAGGAGGTAGTGAAGATACTTTTCCCCAGAGACCAATCAGGCGCCCCCCCCCCCCCGATCCTCTTTTGTGTTTACAGCCTGTGAGGGGACAGGCTCCGGGAGCCGCTTCCAGACTGTGGACTCTAGCAACATTGATGGATTTGTGAACTGCACCAAGATCCTGGGCAACCTGGACTTTCTGATCACGGGCCTCAATGGGTTAGAGATTCTACTTTCCCTCTCTAATCCCCGACTCCAGCCATCCCCTCACAGTTCATTGCATTTGGCTCAACCCGTCATATGGGCAGCTGACGAGGAATATAAATCATATCCTAAATAGAAATCGAGCCCCCATCCTGCTCCGTGTTTGAGATTCTCTCCCTCTCCCTCTTCCGCCTGCTTTCTCTGTCTCTTTCAATATCAATCAATAAATAAAAATCTTCTTTAAAAAAACAAAAGAAGGGCGCCTGGGTGGCTCAGTTGGTTGGGCGACTGCCTTCGGCTCAGGTCATGATCCCAGAGACCCGGGATCGAGTCCCACATCGGGCTCCCTGCTCGACAGGAAGCCTGCTTCTCCTGCTCTCACTCCCCCTGCTTGTGTTCCCTCTCTGGCTGTGTTTCTCTCTGTTAAATAAAATAAAATCTTAAAAAAAAAAAAAAAGAAAAGGAATATAAACCATAGAATTTTAGAGGTCACACAGTACCTGACCATACCTAACTCTGTTTCCCACCTAGGGCTCGAATCCCTTCAAAGTCATCCCTAAGCAATCTGATGCTATCTAGCTGAGTGTCAGGGGACAAGGACATTGTGTCCTTCTACTACTTTTTTTTAAGATTTTACTTATTCTGGGGTGGCTAGGTGGCTCAGTTGGTTAAGCGACTGCCTTCGGCTTAGGTCATGATCCCGGAGACTCTGGATCGAGCCCCGCATCGGACTCCCTCCTCGGCGGGAAGCCTGCTTCTCCCTCTCTCACTCCCCCTGTTTGTGTTCCCTCTCTGGCTGTGTTTCTCTCTGTCAAATAAAATCTTTAAAAAAAAAAAAAAAGATTTTACTTATTCTATTTGTTTATTTTAGAGAGAGACCAGGAGATGGAGTGAGGAGGAAGGGGAGAGAGAGAGAGAGAATCCCAAACAGGTTCCATACCAGGCACACAGCCTCGTGCGGAGCCAGATCTCATGACCCCGAGATCATGACCTGAGCCAAAACCAAGAGTCTCATGCCTAATGGACTGAACCACCCAGGCGCCCCTTAAGATTTTATCTTTATGTAATCTCTACACCCAATATGGAGCTTGAACTCACAACCCTGAGACCAAGAATAACATGTTACACCCACTGAGCCACCCAGGTGCCCCTGCCTGAATCAAAAAAAAAAATGTTTACGATCCTATTTATTTGAGAGCACACACATGGGAGTGGAGGGAGAAGCAGATGGGGAAGGAGAAGGAGGTGAGCACAGAGTTGACCTGGGGCTCGATCCCTCGACCGGGATCATGACCCCACCTGAAACCAAGAGTTGGATGCTCAACCGACAGAGCCACCCAGGTGTCCCCTGAATCAATTTTTTTTTAAATTTTTTATTTATTTGACAGAGAAACACAGCTAGAGAGGGAACACACGCAGGGGGAGTGAGAGAGGGAGAAGCAGGTACCCACTGAGCAGGGAGCCCGATGTGAGACTTGATCCGGGGTCTCCGGGATCATGACCCTAGCCGAAGGCAGTCGCTCAACCGAGCCACCCAGGCGCCCCTCGGTTTTTTTTTTTTTTAAAGATTTTATTTTTTTGACAGATCACAAGTAGGCAGAGAGGCAGGCAGAGAGAGGAGGAAGCAGGCTCCCCGCCCAGCAGAGAGTCTGATGTGGGCCTCGGTCTCAGGACCCTGAGATCGTGACCAGAGTGGAAGGCAGAGGCTTAACCCACTGAGCCACCCAGGCACCCTAAATCAATTTTTTAAATGAGAGTTGCCACATGATGATTTCCTAATTCCATTATTCCTTATTCTTCCTGCATTTATTTGTTCTCATTTTTTTTTTTTAAGATTTTATTTATTTGACAAAGAGAAACACAGCCAGAGAGGGAACACAAGCAGGGGGAGTGAGAGAGGGAGAAGCAGGCTTCCTGCCGAGCAGGGAGCCCGATGCGGGGCTCGATTCCGGGTTTCCAGGATCACGACCTGAACCGAAGGCAGTTGCCCAACCAATTGAGCCACCCAGGCGCCACCTATTTGTTCTCATTTTAGTGTTAGGAAGAGTCTTCTCTTCCCAGTGATTGGTACCTATTTCATTCAGTCCTTTATAATCTTATAGTCATTATTTTGGTGTTCAGTTGTCTCTGATCTGACCATAGGGGGCTTCTTCAAGCCAGATCCTGTGTTCTTAGGGCTTGTACCCTTCATTCTCTGAGCACTTCCTTACTTCTTTGCATCAGCTGCTATAAACTCCTGTTATATTTCTCCTGCCCTAGCCATTTCTCCAAGGAGCCCTGTTTCCTTTTAGTAGAGAATAGTATTTAGGAAATAGGTTCTGAGGCTAGGCATGCTTGTTGCTACTGGGTTCTATTTCAACCCTTTGATTGGTTTTTACTGTTCTCTCCAGAGACCCCTGGCACAAGATCCCTGCCCTGGACCCTGAGAAGCTCAATGTCTTCCGGACAGTGCGAGAGATCACAGGTCAGTGGGAGGAGAGGCTGCCCTTAGGTGAGCCATTGGCACAAATCGTGGTATAACTACCTACAGAATTGTGTCCTGAGTAAGAGGGGAGGGACTGATAGAACCTGAGAAAGTGAGGGGAAAAGACTCCGTACTCATTTGGCCTTCTCTAATCCCTCAGGTTACCTGAACATCCAGTCCTGGCCTCCGCACATGCACAACTTCAGTGTCTTTTCCAACCTGACAACCATCGGGGGCAGAAGCCTGTACAAGTGAGTAGTAAGGAGTGTGACGGTGGTGCCACGAACCCTGTTTCTTAGGCAGCCTTGAGTGAAATACAGGTGTTGTCTCACATAGCATGCCCAAAGGGTCTGAGAGTTTGAAGGGGAAAAGACAAAAGGAAGGGGAATCGCTCTTCCCGGTCTGACTGGCTCAGAGCAAATGTGTTGAATGAAAATGAATCCATTGCACGGTCATTTTTCCCGGTGTAGTCTCCCTTCTTATCCTGTCTCCTTGTTCTCAGCCGGGGTTTCTCCTTGTTGATCATGAAGAACGTGAATATAACATCTTTGGGCCTCCGATCTTTGAAAGAAATTAGTGCTGGGCGTATCTACATAAGTGCCAACAAGCAGCTCTGCTACCACCATTCTCTGAACTGGACCAGGCTGCTGCGGGGACCTCCGGAAGAGAGACTGGACATCAAGCACAATCGGCCCCGCAGAGACTGCGGTGAGGGCAAGGGCCCCCCGGGGTGGCGGGGAGAAGGAAGTCAGGGAGGAGAGGGTAAGTGAAGGACTGCTCTGGCCTGGAGGCAGGAGCAGGGATGTGGGGCTGGGTAGAGCCAAGGAGAGGGGCGTGTTTATGAGGAAGAGTTCAGAAGGGGGCATGTGACGAGACCCCTCCTAACTCATGTCTTCATTTCCAGTGGCCGAGGGCAAAGTGTGTGATCCGCTGTGCTCCTCTGGTGGGTGCTGGGGCCCAGGTCCTGGTCAGTGCCTCTCCTGTCGGAACTACAGCCGAGGTGGTGTCTGTGTGACCCACTGCAACTTTCTGAATGGGTAACACTGGGGCCAGGAAGTCTGGCAGGGCTGGGGGGAGGGGCCCTGGGATGGAGCTATTCAGGTGGCACCTGAAAGCCTTTAGTCAGTATTTTCTTTTTCTCAAAGATTTATTTTTTTTAGAGAGGGGTGGGGGAAGGGCAGAGGGAGAAGGAGAGGGAAACCTAGACAGACTTGAGCCTGACATGGGACCAGATCTCATAGCCGTGAGATCACAACCTGACCTGAAACCAAGAGTTGGATGCTTAACCTACTGCACCACCCAGGCGTCCCCCTAGACAACTTTCTGCATATGCCTTGGTGGAAATGAATGAGGAGACACTGTGGTTGGGGGATCGAGACATAAAGGATAGGCCTTAGAAGTGACCCCCCCATTCCCTTTGCTCCCCCACTGCAGGGAGCCTCGTGAGTTTGCCCATGAGACTGAATGCTTCTCCTGCCACCCGGAGTGCCAACCCCTGGAGGGTACTGCCACATGCAACGGCTCGGTACGGTAGCAGCAGCAGAATCTCTAAGGGAGAGAGGGCAAGGGCAACACGAGAAGGTCTTAGGGATGTTAGGGCCAAATCACAAGGCCAACACAAGGATGCCAGATAATGTGAGGGTCTGTGGATGGAGGATGGAGCATCCTGCATGGCTGGGTGGGTCCTGGCTAGGAAGTGTGAAATTGACCTTGGGATCCCATTCTTCTCAAACTTCTCTCTTCCATGCAGGGCTCTGATGCTTGTGCTCAGTGTGCCCATTTTCGAGATGGGCCCCACTGTGTGAGCAGCTGCCCCAGTGGAGTCCTTGGTGCCAAGGGCCCCATCTACAAGTACCCAGATGCTCGGAATGAATGTCGGCCCTGCCATGAGAATTGCACCCAGGGGTCAGTACTGGGATGATAAGGGGAGAGGGAGAGAAACAAAACTAGGGGAAAGGAAGAGAGTAAAGTGGAGCTGAAAGAAGAAAGGGACTATGATTTAAGAATCACTGCAAGCTGTATTAAGGATTGGAGAAAGGGGAATCTCTCAATAACAGCACAAAATTATACCACAGTGTGGAGAACCTGGAATAAAAACCTCAGCTCAGGGGGCTTTCATTCAAGAGAGGGACTCAGGGAGAGCTGGCAAGCTAGAGATGGGGGCTGTGTCTTATGATATGATGGGGCTCCAGGATGGGATACCGTGGTAGGGTCTGAAACAGTGTTGTACGTTGATGCTGTTGGAATTGAGCTTCCTATGGGAGTCTCCCGAGCTCCCATTTAAGGAGGTGACTTTGTTCTCCAGGTGCAAGGGACCAGAGCTACAAGACTGTTTAGGTCAAACACTGGCACTGATCAGGTATGATGGACTTGGAGATTTAGTTAGCTGGGGATATTTGGGAGAGAATCTAGGGAGGGGGCAGTTACTTGCTGGGAAGAGAAGAGTCTCTATTCATTCTGGCCTTCTATATACACCACTATCACTGGACTTGGATACACAGGAATCCAGGCTTCTGGCCTTATCTTCCAAAAATTAACTTGTAGTATGCGCAGGAGGTCCAGATTTACGTTAGCCCCTTCAGTGCTCAAGGATATGCGTATATGTGAATGTTAATTTCTTGCTCCAGATCTGTACTATTACCTTTAATGTAGGCATAGATGACGTTTGTAAGGGAGGTGGAGACCTGCGATAATTCTGGACTTCCCTATCCCACAGCAAAACCCATCTGGCAGTGGGTTTAACAGTGGTGGTAGGATTGGCAGTGATTTTCCTGATCCTTGGAGGCACTTTTCTCTATTGGCGTGGGCGTCGGATTCAGAATAAGAGGGCTATGAGGCGCTATTTGGAACGAGGTGAGGTAAGTGCCTAGCTTACTCTTGAAAGCTACCCTATGGGTCGCCTGGGTGGCTCAGTTGGTTAAGCGACTGCCTTCGACTCAGGTCATGATCCCAGAGACCCGGGATCGAGTCCCACGTCGGGCTCCCTGCTCGGCACGAAGCCTGCTTCTCCCTTTCTCACTTCCCCTGCTTCTGTTCCCCCTTTGGCTGTGTTTCTCTGTGTCAAATAAACAAAATCTTTATAAAAAAAAAAAAAAGAAAAGAAAGCTACCCTATACCATCAGTCTTTAAGAGCCTCCTCCTCTCCCAGAGATTTTGATTCCTTTCTTCAGGGAGGTAGTATGGTCTATCAGAAAGAACTCTGGCTGGAGAAATGGGAGACATGCCTTCCCGTCCTGATTTTGCCATTAATTTACCAACATAACTTTGAAGAAGTTACTTTCCTTCTCTGTGCCTCAGCCTCATTTTATCCACGTACACAGAGGAAATGATAACATTACTACCTTACAGGATGGCTGTAAGGATGAAAAGGGTGATGTATATGAAGGTGCTTTGGAAGGGATAGAGAATTGTATAAAAGAATTCAAAGTGATAGGATTACCAGCTCTCCCTCCTTCCTCCCATCAAAGGGGAAACCCAGTCCTGTTGATTCTTGATCTCATGAACACAAATAGCATCCTCAGTCCTTTGGGTCTGTTACTCCCCAGTATGTCTGCAATGCTTTTTAAGACTAAAGACAGGGGCGCCTGGGTGGCTCAGTTGGTTGGGCGACTGCCTTCGGCTCAGGTCATGATCCCAGGGACCCGGGATCAAGCCCCACATCGGGCTGCCTGCTCGGCGGGAAGCCTGCTTCTCCCTCTCTCACTCCCCTTACTTGTGTTCCCTCTCTCGCTGTGTTTCTCTCTGTCAAATAAATAAATAAAATCTTTAAAAAAAAAAAAGACTAAAGACAATTCTTCTTGTTCCCCACCCTTTTGGGCTTTGGTGCTCTGGGCATCCACCCATAGGGAGGGGGTTGGAATGGGACATGGGAGTGGACTTCCCTGAATATTTTCTTCCCTTCTGCTCCTCAGAGCATAGAGCCTCTGGATCCCAGTGAGAAGGCTAACAAAGTCTTGGCCAGAATCTTCAAAGAAACAGAGCTGAGGAAGCTTAAAGTGCTTGGCTCAGGTGTCTTTGGAACCGTGCACAAAGTGAGTGGCCCATAGGAAGTCTGTGGAGGAGGAAGGGAAAGGATCTAGGGTGAAGGAGAGAAAGATTTTAGGGGAAGGGCTAGCCTGGGCAGAATGACCTTAGGCTGACTCCTCCCCAAAACTTCCCAGGGAGTATGGATACCTGAGGGTGAATCGATCAAGATTCCAGTCTGCATTAAAGTCATTGAGGACAAGAGTGGACGACAGAGTTTTCAAGATGTGACAGATGTAAGTGAGGGAAGGGTATGGTGTATGCCACTGGGAGAGAGGTCCCTGTCAGATACGATTTTGTATAAGCATGGTCCTGTGTTAGCAGATACTGTTAGCCATGATGAGGTCCTTGAATGTTGGGGCTGGCCTGATCTGGGTGTATGTGGACCTTTTCAATCCCTGGGTAACCCCTCCTGTGTCTTGTAGCATATGCTGGCCATTGGCAGCCTAGACCATGCCCACATTGTACGGCTGCTGGGACTGTGCCCAGGGTCATCTCTGCAGCTCGTCACTCAGTACTTGCCTCTGGGTTCCCTGCTGGATCATGTGAGACAACACCGTGGAGCACTGGGGCCCCAGCTGCTGCTCAACTGGGGAGTACAGATTGCCAAGGTGAGAGGAACCTGGAAGAGCTCTATGACTGAACGGCCTGACTGGGGGCTGACAAGGAGGTTAAAGTTCTGAGAGGTGCCTACAGGGTTTGGAATGATTCTGGATCTCAAGGATCAATGCCCCCAACCTTGAGAACACCTCCTTCCTCTATAGGGGATGTACTACCTTGAGGAGCATGGTATGGTGCATAGGAACCTGGCAGCCCGAAATGTGCTACTGAAGTCACCCAATCAGGTTCAAGTGGCAGATTTTGGGGTGGCTGACCTGCTGCCCCCTGATGATAAGCAACTACTACACAGTGAGGCCAAGGTGAGGTGACATGAAGGGCTGGGTGAGGAAGTGGGGGTAGAGTGAAGTATGGGTGTAGGGAGCAGTCAGTGGTCTCCAGAAGCAAATAGAGGCTGCACAGTAAGTTCAAGGTGAGGAATCTGGAAACGTGCCAGAAATTCAGGTTCAGAAAACAAAGAAAAGAATGATTGAGAACTTGCGGTTTTGAAGTGCTGAGAAAATTTGTGGAAGTCAACTGATGGCAATTTTGCCTTTAATTCCCCAGACTCCAATTAAGTGGATGGCCCTGGAGAGTATCCACTTTGGGAAATACACACACCAGAGTGACGTCTGGAGTTATGGTCAGTCCATTTGGATACCCTCCTTACTATCACTGGCCCAAATTCCATAGTTGCCTTTTGGGAGACCCCCTCTTAGAATTTCTAATCCCTCTAGATCCTTGTGTTAGATCAAGTTCTGCTTTCCTTCCGTCTTCACACCCATGCCTACTATTTTGCCATCAACTAATCATCTCTTTCTATACCAGGAGTGACAGTTTGGGAGCTGATGACCTTTGGGGCAGAGCCCTATGCTGGGCTGCGGCTGGCTGAAGTACCAGACCTGCTAGAGAAGGGGGAACGATTGGCACAGCCCCAGATCTGTACTATTGATGTCTACATGGTCATGGTCAAGTGTGAGTTACCTGATGATCCCAGCCATTTCCTTCCTTCCTCTTCCTCCCTCACCTTTTCTTTCTTTCTTTCTTTCTTTCTTTCTTTCTTTCTTTCTTTCTTTCT
Source organism: Spilogale gracilis (assembly GCA_004023965.1). Taxonomy (NCBI): domain Eukaryota; kingdom Metazoa; phylum Chordata; class Mammalia; order Carnivora; family Mephitidae; genus Spilogale; species Spilogale gracilis. The sequence goes on along the minus strand of PITA01019898.1, from coordinate 12,628 downwards.
TTCTTTCTTTCATTTTTATTTTATTATTTTTTTTTATGTAAAGATTTTATTTATTTGACAGAGAGAAAACACAGCCAGAGAGAGAACACAAGCAGGGGGACTGAGAGAGGGAGAAGCAGGCTTCCCGCCAAGCAGGGAGCCCGATGTGGGACTCGAACCCGGGTCTCTGGGATCATGACCTGATCCAAAGGCAGTTGCTTAACCAACTGAGCCACCCAGGCACCCCCCTTTCTCTTCCTTTTTTTTTTTTTTTTTTTTTTTTTTTTTTTTTTTAAGATTTTATTTATTTGACAGAAACACAGCTAGAGAGGGAACACAAGCAGGGGGAGTGAGAGACGGAGAAGCAGGCCTCCCGCCAAGCAGGAAGCCCGATGCGGGGCTCGATCCTGGGTCTCCAGGATCATGACCTGAGCTGAAGGCAATCGCCCAACCAACTGAGCCACCCAGGCACCCCATCCCCCTTTCTTTTTTAAGATTGATTTATTTATTTGAGAGAACAAGCGAGAGAGCACATGAGGGTCGGTGGGAGAGACAGAGGGAGAGAGTGAGATTCCCAAGCAGACTCTGCTCTGAGCAATGAGCCTGATTCTGGACTTGATCTAATGAACTGAGCCAAAATCAAGAGTCGGGGCTTAACTAACTGACTGCACCACCAGCTGCCCCCAACCATTTTCTTTCTTTCTTTCTTTCTTTCTTTCTTTCTTTCTTTCTTTCTTTCTTTCTTTCTTTCTTTTCTTTCTTTCTTTCAGATTTTATTTATTTGACAGATCACAAATAGGCAGAGAGAGGGGCAGAGAAAGAGGGGGAAGCAGGCTCCCTGCTTAGCAGACAGTCTGATGTGGGGCTTGATCCCAGGACCATGATATCATGACCTGAGCCGAAGGCAGAGGCTTAATCCTCTGAGTCACCCAGGCGTCCCCCTCCCACAGCAATTTTCTTTTTTTTTTTTAAAGAAAGTTTTGTTTGTTTTTTTAAAGATTTTATTTATTTGACAGAGAGAAACACAGCAAGAGAGGGGGAACACAAGCAGGGGGAGTGAGAGAGGAAGAAGCAGGCTTCCTGCCGAGCACTCGATCCCGGGTCTCCGGGATCATGACCTGAGCTGAAGGCAGTCGCTTAACCAACTGAGCCACCCAGGCGCGCCCCCACAGCAATTTTCTAATTGATTTCCCTCCCTACTCCGCTCCTCTCTTATGGCTCTACTTCCTACATCTTACCCACAGGTTGGATGATTGATGAGAACATTAGGCCAACCTTTAAAGAACTAGCCAATGAGTTCACCAGGATGGCCCGAGACCCACCACGGTATCTGGTCATAAAGGTGAGCAGTGATTAGGAGTTGTCAAGGAGCTCTAGAGGCCAGGGGACTCGACTGGAACTAGGATCCACCTTAACCAGTACCTTGTCTGAACAGAGAGAGAGCGGGCCTGGAATTCTCCCTGGGGCAGAGCCCCCAGCTCTGACCAACAAGGAACTGGAGGAGGTGGAGCTGGAGCCAGAACTGGAGCTAGACTTGGAACTGGAGGCAGAGGAGGATGGTCTCGTGGCCACACTAGGCTCTGTCCTCAGCCTGCCAGTGGGAACACTTACTCGGCCCCGTGGGGTAAGGCATTTCCCAGCATTTTAAGACTTTTGGTACCCTAAGCCCTCTACCTACCTGCACCCTCATGAATCCCACAGATGCCCAGATTAACTATTCAAAGGTCCCCATGGTGAGTAGATTTCTCCCTTAATCTAAACCTCTTCCTTAACTTTTTCATCCTAGAGCCAGAGCCTTTTAAGCCCGTCATCTGGATATATGCCTATGAACCAGGGTAATCTTGGAGAGACTTTCCAGGTAAGGTCTGTCTCTTCAAGGGGCTGCTGAGAGGCTGGCTAGCAGTGTCTTAGGATCCATAGGGGCAGTGTGGGAGACTTTAGCAATCTTTGAGGTTTAATCAGTGCTCCACAAAAAAGAAGGCATTGAACAACCCAGTCTTCCCGAACAAATAATCTCTTTCCTTGTCTCTCTGTAAATCTCTGTGTATTCCTTTCCTCCTAGGAGTCTGCAGTCTGTGGGAGTGGTGAGCGGTGCCCCCGTCCAGCCTCTTTGCACCCAGTGCCACGGGGACGCCTGAGATCAGAGTCCTCAGAGGGCCATGTGACAGGCTCTGAGGCTGAGCTCCAGGAGAAAGTGTCAATGTGTAGAAGCCGGAGCCGGAGCCCACGGCCACGTGGAGACAGTGCTTACCATTCCCAGCGCCATAGCCTGCTCACTCCTGTCACGCCACTCTCCCCACCAGGGCTAGAGGAAGAGGATGTCAATGGCTATGTCATGCCAGATGCACACCTCAAAGGTGCCTGACTCTTCCTAGAGCTTTCCTCAAATCCTTCTCTGATCCTTTCCCAGGCTCCTCTTAATCCTTTCTTCTTTTCTGAACTTATCCCTCCCTTTTCATTTTTTCCTGATTTAACCCGACTCCCCACTGCCTACTACCATGTTCTCCACATACCTATCCTCTCTTCATAATCCCTAGGTACTCCCTCCTCCCGGGAAGGCACCCTTTCTTCAGTGGGCCTCAGTTCTGTGCTGGGTACTGAAGAAGAAGATGAAGATGATGAGTATGAATACATGAACCGGAGGAGAAGGCGCAGTCCGACTCGTCCCCCTCGGCCCAGTTCTCTCGAGGAGCTGGGTTATGAATACATGGATGTGGGATCAGACCTCAGTGCTTCTCTGGGCAGCACACAGAGTTGCCCACTCAACCCTGTGCCCCTCATGCCCACGGCTGGCACAACCCCAGATGAGGACTATGAATACATGAATCGGAGACATGGTGGAGGTGCTTCTGGGGGAGATTATGCAGCCATGGGGGCCTGCCCAGCAGTTGAGCAAGGGTATGAAGAGATGAGAGCTTTCCAGGGGCCTGGACACCATGCCCCGCATGTCCATTGTGCCCGCCTCAAAACTCTTCGTAGTTTAGAAGCCACTGACTCTGCTTTTGATAACCCTGATTACTGGCATAGCAGGCTTTTCCCCAAGGCTAATGCTCAGAGAACATAACCCCTGCTCCCTGAAGTCCTCAGGGAGCATTTCATGGCAGCTAGTGCCTCTGGAGTATACCTCTCTTCTCCCTAGTCCCTCTCTCATGGGTCTCAGCCCTATTTCCCCAATCCTAGACAATTCCATTCAACTTTGGAGGCTTTTAAACACTTTGCAACAAAATTCTTGTGAGATGTAGCCAGCTGTGCACTTTCTTCTCTTTCCCAATCCCGGGAAAGGAGATTTTCCCTATTTTGTGTGCTTTCCTAATCCCATTCCTCAGCTTCCTCAGGGGGACTCCCTGGAGATATGAAGGATTACTCCCATGTCCCTTTCTCTCAGACTCTGACTTGAGATTAGGCTTTAAAGTGTGCTTTTGTTTCCCACCAGACTCCCAAGGAAGGGGAAAGTGGGGTGGGGGTGGCGGTGAGCCAGGCAGGGGAAAGTAAAATTTTGGCTGATGACTCAACCGCCTGGAAAAAATGGAAAGCTTCAAATTTTGAGTGAAGATAGAGGTTGGACACAAATATTAAAGAGTACTATTAATTCAGCATTTACTATGCCAGCCATCATGCTAAAGTTTACCTATGTTATCCCACCTAATCCTTAAAATGATCTGTGAGCTAGGTGTTACCTACTTCACAAATAAGGAAACTGAGCCTTAAAGAAATTAATTAAGTGGTGGGGCCTGGATTCAGACTCTTCCAATGCAGATTTCCTCACTGTAAGGTGTCAAGACAAACTGATTAAGTCAGAGTCCTTGTCAGGGGCATTGTCTTCTTATTTTTGCACTGAAATCAAGTCTAACACCGACAACCACAGCCTCCTACACCCAGACTTCTCATCTCAGGAAGTAGGGAGAAGGGGGTGGTCGGAAGGAAAAAAATAACTGGACATTTTTGTGTAAACCATAATCCATATGTGCTGTAAATGATCACTTCTTACCCAAGGGACGGATTCACAAGAGTTCCAAGAGCCACTTTTAGGGTCTGTTCTCATCCAGTAATGGGAAACTTCCAGTTGGGATAGAAAGATGGCCCAGCTTCAGGCCTTTGGCCCCTTGGATGGGAAACGGGGTATCTTGTATCACTTTTTTTTTTTTTATACACACCTAAATAAAAATACCGGTTTTTTCAGCTTCCTGTCTGTCAAATGAATAAAACCGTTAGCGTATAAAATCACCCCTTCGCTCCTCAGCAGTGGATAACCACCGCATGCTGTTCCGTCTTCTGACACTCCTATTCTGCACCTTGCAGCTTTTTCCAGCCCTACTTTAATTTGTATTCACTGAAGACAAGCATAGCACACAGTCCTTTTCTTTGAAGGCTTTTACTAGGCATCTCTGCAGGACAACCAACTGGAAATAAAAACAAGAAAACCCACGTTTGCGAAAAAGCCCTATTGATGTGGTGCCTCAGGAGGTGGAACACTGAAACTCCCAATTGTTTCAGAACTCTTACTCTAGAAAAAGTCTGTATGAACACTTCCCTTAGGTGCCATCAAAGCCTATTGTTGGAACAACAGTGCCATCTTCAGTGGGAGTCGGCCTCCTAGATCGGGAGGCTGTAAATGGATAATCCCTCCGGAGTCTAGCTGCCCAGTTAGCCCCGGCACATTGCACCCTTGGTCTCCCACACCGCCCTTGCCCCGCCCCGTCCTCCCAACATCGGAGGATGATTGGACCCGCTGAGCCGGTCCCGCCAGCCACTCCCGGAATCCACGGAAGGGAGCACCCAGCCTCCCCTTTACTGTAGTCACTCCTCTATCTCCGAGGCTCCACCCTGTTTCACCCTGCCGGGCGGCCTCTACTCCCTTTAGCCCGCCCCTCTCTATTATGGGTTCTCGCTCTGGGCTCCTGGTGGATGTGGTTTTTCCGGGAGAGACCACGCTTCCCCTCAGACTCTCCAACGGCTCCGCCTTCCCGCCGGAGCCTGACCCTTCCCAGCGTGCTTGGCGATTCCGGCGTGCGAGGCCCTCGGAGGGCAAGGCCCCAGGGCCTGGCTAAGGGGCTCGAAAGGCGGCCTGGGAATTGTAGTTCAATAGTCGGCAAGGTCGGCTAGAGGCGGGCTGTAGAAAGGACTCGTTGTCCCAGCGTGCCTTGCTTCACAGCCCGCGCGCTCGCAGCTTCTCGCTCTCGCCCGCCCGCTCCGCTGCTAGCTCGCGCTTTCGCTCGCGCTTTCGCTCGCGCTCTCCTCGCGGATCCGAGGGGCTCTAGCCATAGCCTGCGGCTGGAAGCGAGACAGAGGCGGCGGCTCAGGGGGAACGAGACTGCAGTGGTGGTGGTGGTAGGAAGATGTCGGGCGAGGACGAGCAGCAGGAGCAAACTATCGCTGAGGACCTGGTCGTGACCAAGTATAAGATGGGGGGCGACATCGCCAACCGTGAGTGCGGGCCTCTGGGGTCCGGAGATCGAGGCTGAGAAGGGGAGGAAGGGGGACGGGGCTGGGCTGGCTCGGAGGGGCTGGAGCGGTGGGGTCATGCAGAGTGAGCTACTGAGGGCCCCTCTCCGGTCCTTTGGGGGTGGCGTGGTGGGAAGACTCCTTGTTGCGCCTGGGACCTGAGCCGCCAGGCCTGGGCTGGAGTCTGGGGAGGTGCGCAGAGCGGGCCCCCAGCGGGCTCGGACCATAGGCCGTTAATCAGGACGCACCTTCAGCCTCTCACCCTTCGGTCCGGATCCCTGCCTCCTCTGATTCTGGCAGCGGCGAGGCCACTTCTAAAAGGAAGCACCCAGCTGTTGGCGTCGGAAGCGCCCCTCTATTTTGTTTTGCCTCCCCGGCGTCAGGGGCCCAGCGGGCACGTGTCGCTGGGTTCTCATGCGGATCACCGGCTACCTTCTTCCTCTGCTACCGTCCCTGACACCAGCTTCCCTACCACGTGCTTTGCTGGAGTCTTCGTTTTTTACTTCAATTCCTTCGCTGGTGGGGCCCCCTTTTATTCTTGGGCCAGCTCAGGGACCGTTGGAGGGCACCCCTGGAGATATATCTGGCTTTCCTTGAAATTATTCGTTATTACTACCAACAGCCTGTGCAGATAACCTTAGTTAGCGTCAAATTTGATTGTTCTCTGAGGATTGTCAACTCTAGGAGTGTTTTGAGGTTCTCACCCCCAACTAGGCAGTCTTGTGAATAGTACTGAAAAGGGGGCGCTACTTATTTTAGGACCTCAGAAGTCATCCTTATTAGGACTGTGCTCAGACTTTCTCAGCCGCTGCCTGCCAATCTAGGCAGATGTCTCACTTTCTATTTTCTCTCTTTCCAGTTCACCTTTTCACTTTAATATCCAGTTGGGGGACAGGAAATGCTTGGGTTTGGGCTTTTAAATGGTTTTAAGAGGAAAGATAGGTATTTAGGATCCCTTTAGTTCTATGGCCAAATGCCTTGAGTTTTTGACACTTCCAAAGATTCACCAAAACCTAGATCACAGAAGTCAAGCCTGTAGTTCCGGATAGGCCATGGAAAGGACATCCAGTGTCGAGAACAATGTTTTATAACATAATGGGCATTTAGTGTAGTGCCCCTGTTTGGGTTACTTTTTAGTATTAGTGGTTTGAATCAGAAAAAAAAATGTTTTCCCATGCAACTTATAACTTCTGAGGCGTTTGAAACTTTTGGGTCTGTTCTGGGCTGAGAGCTGTAAGCCATGAGCTTGTTCAAGCCCAGGAAACAGATTAAGTTCCCTTGGTTTATACACTGGTTGATGAGGAAATAAGGTTACACAGATTGAGATTACTAACATCTAATTGGGGTGTCTGGGAAGGGAAGAAGGTAGCATTTAGCAACGCATCAGCTTCAAGTCAGCAGTTCTGTGTCTACCTTCCTGTTGTTCCTGACGCCTATAAATTTCTCTGGCCTGCTTTGCACGTATGTTGGTTACCTTGGTCAGAAACCCCTTGAACTTCATAACTATCTTACCACGCTACAGGTATCTTTGGAAAGTCTCCCTTGACTGGGGAGACAGATGATGTTTATCCAGTTGTCACATTCTATAGGGAGCGAAGGGTGTGTTGACTTTATTATTTTAGGAAAAGGAAGGTAGAAATTTATTGATTATAGGTATATATATTCCAAGAGGCAAAACTTGTTCACTCTTTCAACCTTTGGGCAGTGGCAGTAGGGAATATTAGAAACTCTAACTTTAGGTATTGTTTGGATGGTAATTTAGACAACACATGCAGGGCTGACATGGTGGGATTCTGTCCCCAGGGGTACTTCGGTGTTTGGTGGAAGCATCCTGCTCAGGTGTGTCGGTACTGAGCCTGTGTGAGAAAGGTGATGCCATGATTATGGAAGAGACAGGGAAAATTTTCAAGAAAGAAAAAGAAATGAAGAAAGGTAAAAAACAATCCCTCACTAATTCCCCAAGTTTGACCCTTATTCAGTCCTGTTTGTTTTATTGTAATAATGTAACCCCTGCCCAAGTTCTGGTTGAGATATTTGGAAATTTGGAATGGCAGGTGGGATACAAGCAGTTTCCCACCCAGTCCAAACTGATTAAACAGGCAAGACCCTGAAGAAAATCCTTTCATTTTTCTGAGGGGCGGCAGGACTCCAAGAGAGAGATTGGGCAAGAGACAGCAAGGCAGTAAGGCTGATGATTGTCTCTTTACAGGTATTGCCTTTCCCACCAGCATTTCAGTAAATAACTGTGTATGTCACTTCTCCCCCTTGAAGAGCGACCAGGATTATATTCTCAAGGAAGGTGACTTGGTAAAAATGTAAGCTTAAGCGATTTTAAAGCACTTGTCTTTTTCCTAAGCAGTTGTGTAGTGCTGATTGCTAATGCTGTGCTCTGCTCTTGGCTTTTAGTGACCTTGGGGTCCATGTGGATGGCTTCATCGCTAATGTGGCTCACACTTTTGTGGTTGATGTAGCTCAGGTAGGTGGCCTGCTTTGAACTCTGTTCTACCTGTGGGGAGTGGGGGAGCATATGCTGCTCCTTGCTTCTTATTCCCACCCCCTACCACCAAATAACATTTTGAGAGAGTCCCTAGAGAAATAAAAGGAGAAAGGTATTTTCTCTACTGCTCATTGGCTGGCCTTGCATAGTGACCAGTTGAGTTAAAGCGCTTTCCTCTAAAAGGCACTGATTGCATTTCATTATCTACAGGGGACCCAAGTAACAGGGCGGAAAGCAGATGTCATTAAGGCAGCTCACCTTTGTGCTGAAGCTGCCCTGCGCCTGGTCAAACCTGGAAACCAGGTAAGCTGTTTAGTCCAACTTGAAAGATGCATTAGTCATCTGTAGCTGTTCCCTATTGAATTTGAATTGCCAGCTTCTCCTTCAGCCTCCTTATAAAACAGCCTTTTTTGGGGGTGCCTGGGTGGCTCAGTTGGTTAAGCGACTGCTTTTGGCTCAGGTCATGATCCTGGAGACCCGGGATCGAGTCCCGCATCAAACTCCCCATTCAGCGGAAGCCTGCTTCTCCCTCTCTCACTCCCCCTGCTTGTGTTCCCTCTCTAGCTATGTTTCTCTCTCAAATAAATAAATAAAATCTTTTAAAAAAAATAAGAAAAGAAAAACAGACTTTTTTTTCTAATTACTTAAGTAATCTCTATACCCATCATGGAGCTCAGACTCACATCCCCAGGGTCAAGAGTTGTCCTCCCAACTGAGCCAGCCAGGTAACCCCCAAAAATGCAACTTTAAAAGCTTATAAAACAGAAATCATCGTACCAGTAAACTGGTAGCAGAGAAGAGCCAAAAGTTAGTTCTGTGCATTGCAAGACAATACCAGGAAGCCCAGGGATCATGAACTGTCATGAAATAATACAATTTTACATTTAGATTAACACTTCACAGTCTTCAAGGTCCTGTTCAATACTTAAAGCTTCCCTCTTTTCATCCTTTTTTTTTTTCTTTTAAGATTTTATTTATTTGACAGAGAGAAATATAGCTAGAGAGGGAACACAAGCAGGGTGAGTGAGAGAGGGAGAAGCAGGCCCCCCACCAAGCAGGGATCCCAATGCAGGCCTGATTCCGGAACTCCGGGATCACGACCTGAGCCGGACAGACGCTTAACAACTGAGCCACCCAGGCACCCCTAAGATTTTATTTATTTGACAGAGAGAGACACAAGAGAAGGAACCAAGCAGGGGGAGTGAGAGAGGGAGAAGCAGGCTTCCTGCTGAGCAGGGAGCCCAATGTGGGGCTCAATCCCAGGACCTGAGATTGTGACCTGAACCGAAGGCAAATGGTTAATGACTGAACCACCCAGGCTCCCCTTGTTCTTCATCCTTTTAATAGTTTGTACTTTATCTACATTGTTACTTGGTTGCATCACTTTTACTTAAACCTCTATCTTGGTTTCCTTATAATGGTATCTACTTCATACAACTGTTATGAAGCACTTTGAACAGTGCCTGGCACATAGTAAGCACTTATGTTGGCTATAATTACTTTGCACATTGATTATTTTTATTCTTTATATACTAACTATAATGTATCTCCAGTGGAAGGTAGTGTTTGTTGTATAATGGCTATATAGTTATGTCATACAGCAGAATTTCTGGGTTCTTGACCTTTTGCCACTCCTTATGTTTAAAAACAACTTTGAATTCAGATTTTCTCATCTGCAAAAAAGGATAAAGTTGTCCCTTATTGTCACAGGGTTGTTGTGATAATTGAGGTGATCCTTGTAAAGTACCTAACACATAGTTTAATAATATTAGTTGTGATTACTTACTCTCTTTTTCATTTTGTTTAATGAAACAAATGAAGTGGTTTAGATGGGGATCAGATGATATTTGAAAGAAGCAAAAAGAGAAATCAGAGCTTGTTGTCCCCTCTCAATAGAGATTGTGGAATAAACACTGGATTTATCATCAGAAAACCTGAGTTTTTCCAGTGTCTTTCATTTAACTGGCTTACCCCTAGGCAGATCTCTTCTTAACCTTTCTGAGCCTCAGTTTCTACATCTTCTAAATCGGGATATGGGACATAGATCTACCCTATTCACCTTTAAGAATTGCTGTCTAGTTAGATCATCTTTGTGAAACCACTTTGTAAAATGATATGCAAACAAAAGATACTTTTAGGTTGTAGGGATAATGGGGCTGTGCAATGAAAAACCAATGAGAATCATTGCTCTTGATGGAGGCTATGGGGATGCTCAGTTCTTTTATCCTTTTCATTCTCATGATAGAGAACTTGTTGGCCCCTGGTACATATCTCACCTGTTATTTGGTCTTGTACTTCTAGAACACACAAGTGACAGAAGCCTGGAACAAAGTTGCCCACTCGTTTAATTGCACACCAATAGAAGGTGAGACCTCAGATAAGAGGGTTGAAGGTCTGAGTGCTTTACTAGGAATAAGGATTTTGTTCCTTTATGGATTCATCCTGGCTGTAGCACAGTCTAAGCCAAAACCCTTACTATGCCGAGTTTTCATTGCAAGGCATTTCCCCCTCATTACCTGCTCTATCAAACAACATGGAAATGTTTTGGGATTCTAGATGGCTTTATCCTGTCCTCAGGTATGTTATCACATCAATTGAAGCAACATGTCATCGATGGAGAGAAAACCATTATCCAGAATCCCACAGACCAGCAGAAGTAGGTGCCAATTCCACCCTTCACTTTTCCACCATCTGAGACTAGTCGTGAATGTTTTTTTCCATACTTGCAGCCCAATTGTGTCTACATTCTACTTCAAACTCTAGGAACTACTCATTGTTTTTATGACTCCCTTTTTACTTCTTTTAGGAAGGACCATGAAAAAGCTGAATTTGAGGTACATGAAGTTTATGCTGTGGATGTTCTTGTCAGCTCAGGAGAGGGCAAGGTGAGGAGAGTTTGCCAGAACTAGCAAAGAGGGGTGGCTGAGGGTGTGTCCTGAGAGTACCAGACCACATGTGACTGAACTTATGATGCTTGTAGGCTAAGGATGCAGGACAGAGAACCACCATTTACAAGCGAGACCCTTCTAAACAGTATGGCCTGAAAATGAAAACTTCACGTGCCTTCTTCAGTGAGGTTGAAAGGCGTTTTGATGCCATGCCATTTACTTTAAGGTACTATGACTGCACTTACCACGAACAGGACTTGGAACCAGTCTGACTCATAGACCACACACCCAGGAACACTATTTGTTCTCCCAGCGCACCCTCCTCCCACCCCGCCCCTGCCCAGACTTGTAGTTCCAGCCTGTATGCATGCCTTCTCTCCCTCTTCTCATTGCCTTCTCATTGAAGATAATGTGCAAGAGCAATCCTAAGCACCATTTCTGCCTGAGGGTAGGAGCTATTTAAAACCCTGAGGCCTGCATCGGCTCTCTGCTCAGCAGGGAGTCTGCTTCCTTCTCTCTCTCTCTCTGCCTGCCTCTCTGCCTACTTGTGATCTCTCTCTCTGTGTCAAATAAATAAATAAAAATCTTTAAAAAAATAAAATGAAATAAAACTATGAGGAAAATGGTAAGTCTTGGTGGGGGTTAAGGATACCTGAATTTAGGGGCGCCTGGGTGGCTCAGTTGGTTAAGCGACTGCCTTCAGCTCAGGTCGTGATCCCAGGGACACGGGATCGAGTCCCACATTGGGCTCCCTACTCGGCGGGAAGCCTGCTTCTCCCTCTCTCACTCCCCCTGCTTGTGTTCCCCCTCTGGCTGTGTTTCTCTCTGTCAAATAAATAAAATCTTTAAAAAAAAAAAAGGATACCTGAATTTGTCTTCCCCTACCAGAGCATTTGAAGATGAGAAGAAGGCCCGGATGGGTGTGGTGGAGTGCGCCAAACATGAACTTCTGCAGCCATTTAATGTTCTCTATGAGAAGGAGGGTGAGTTCTAAGAAGAGAGCTTCTTCACTTTGGAGCCCCTGATTAGGGTCTGCTCCCTCTAGCTTACAGAAAAAAATATGACAAGGGGGCATTTTACCAAAACACTTCCTTTTTCCTATAGGTGAATTTGTTGCCCAGTTTAAATTTACAGTCCTGCTCATGCCCAATGGCCCCATGCGGATAACCAGTGGTCCCTTTGAACCTGACCTCTATAAGTCTGAGATGGAAGTCCAGGATGCAGAGCTAAAGGTCAGTGTGTGATGGAAAGTTTGAGCACATGGCACCTGTCCAGGAGTGAGGATGAGGTGTCAATCAAGTCCTGAAAAGAGCATGATACTGAGAGTGATACTTTATGTTTCCTCTACTTTGCTCAAAATGTGTTTTCCTTTTTCTTCCTATTTTCCAGGCCCTCCTCCAGAGTTCTGCAAGTCGAAAAACCCAGAAAAAGAAAAAAAAGAAGGTGTGTTATGATCTTCGCTGACTGGCAGGGTGAACCTGATCCCTCTTTAGTCTACTTTTCTGGGTTGTGCTGGGCATACATATTTCTATATATCCTTACTTTTCCCCCCTTCCCCCCACCTCCACCTCAGCCCTGACCTAGAGCATTAGTGTATTTTTGTCTTTGGTCTCCCAGATACTATTGCAAGTAGCTGGAAAGTGAGACGTCTTCCTCCCCTTTCCATGAATATAGGCCTCCAAGACTGCAGAGAATGCCACCAGTGGGGAAACATTAGAAGAGAATGAAGCTGGGGACTGAGGTGGGTCCCATCTCCCCAGCTTGCTGCTCCTGCCTCATCCCCCTCCCACCACACCCCAGGCTCTGTGAAGTGCAGTTCGTC
>PITA01019897.1:0-36314 GCA_004023965.1 Spilogale gracilis | reverse complement strand
GAGCATGGAATGCTCTTCCATCTTTTTGTGTCTTCTTCAATTTCTTTCATGAGTGTTCTGTAGTTCCTCGAGTACAGATCCTTGACTTCTTTGGTTAGGTTTATTCCTAAGTATCTTATAGTTTTTGGTGCTATAGTAAATGGAATTGATTCTCTGATTTCCCTTTCTATTTTTTCGTTGTTAGTGTATAAGAATGCAAATGATTTCTGCGCATTGATTTTGTATCCTGCCACATTACCAAATTGTTGTATGAGTTCTAGTAGTTTGGGGGTAGAGTCTTTTGGGTTTTCCACATATAGTATCATGTCATCTGCAAAGAGAGAGAGTTTGACTTCCTCTTTGCCAAGCTGGATACCTTTTATTTCTTTCTGTTGTCTGATTGCTATTGCTAGGGCTTCTAACGCTATATTAAATAGTAGTGGTGAGAGTGGGCATCCTTGCCTTGTTTCTGATCTCAGAGGAAAGGCTGTCAGTTTTTCCCCATTGAGGATGATATTCGCTGTGGGTTTTTCGTACATAGATTTTATGAGGTTGAGAAGTGTTCCCTCTATCCCTATACTTTGAAGAGTTTTGATCAGGAACGGGTGTTGTATTTTGTCAAATGCCTTTTCTGCATCAATTGAGAGTACCATGTGGCTTTTCTCTCTTCTCTTATTGATTTGTTCTATCATGTTGATTGTTTTGCGAGTGTTGAACCACCCCTGCATCCCTGGGATAAAACCCACCTGGTCATGATGGATAATCTTTTTAATGTATTGTTGGATCCTGTTAGCAAGGATCTTGTTGAGAATCTTGGCATCCGTATTCATCAGCGATATTGGTCTGAAGTTCTCCTTTTTGATGAGGTCTTTGTCTGGTTTGGGGATTAGAGTGATGCTGGCTTCATAGAAAGAGTCTGGAAGTTTTCCTTTCGTTTCTATTTTTTGAAAGAGCTTCCCGAGAATAGGTGTTTTTTCTTCTTTGAATGTTTGGTAGAATTCCCCAGGGAATCTGTCTGGGCCTGGACTCTTGTTTTTGGGGAGGTTTTTGATCACTGCTTCAATCTCATTACTAGATTTAGGTCTATTCAGATCGTCAATGTCTTCCTGTTTCAGTCTTGGTAGTTTATAGGTTTCTAGGAATGTATCCATCTCTTCTAGGTTGTTAAACATATTGGCATATAATTGTTGATAGTAATTTTTGATGATTGTTTCTATTTCCTTGGTGCCCCTATATATATAATATTCAATTTATATATATATAATTATATATATAATATTCAATTTCTTCATAAACTTTAAGGAAGCAACCCAATGTGTTAATATCAAGGAATCAAAAAAATTTCTAAGAAAACTGTTATGCCTAGTTAAATTATATTTTATATATGTAATACCGAACACTTATCCCAGTTATTTTTCATAATAGCTATTTTGAGATGCAGTCTCATACCATGCAGTTCATCTATTTAGACTGTACAGTTCAATGGTATTTAGCAATGAAAGCATTCTCAATTGAAATATGTTATTGATCAGCTGGAAGCAGATGGTATTCATTGAACTGGGTTAACTTAAGTTCCTATGTCAGTTTAAAAGTTTTCCTTCATAGGGATCCAGTTGGTTCCTTCAGATTTTTTTTGGAAAATTAAAGTATAGAAAGGGAACTGCTATTATTAGTTTTTTATTATGGTAAAATGGACATGATGTAATATCTAGCATTTGACCATTATAAATGTACAATCCAGAGGCATTACATATTTTTCCAAGGTTGTACAACCAACAAGACTATCTCCTTTTACAACTTTTTCAACCCCCCAAACAGAAATTTAATACCTATTAAATAGTAATTTTTCATCCCCCTCTTCTACCCATCTCTGGTAACCTCTATCATGCTTTTGCCTGCAAATTTGTTTTTTTCCAGATAGGTCATGTATGTATACAGTATTTGCCCTTTTGTGTCTGATTTATTTCACTGGGTATTCTTTTGGGTCCCCTCCTTTGAAATTAGAAGAGAAGGTGGCTAAACTCTTGTAGTTTAATCCTGTCTTGCCCTACATCCTCTCTTAAGGAAGAAAGACATGTAACCACTGAGGAAGGTAATAGGAGTTCAGTTACACATGCCATGCAAAGAAACCATGTTTCACTCTATGGCTTTTATCTACTTGGGAAAACTGGACTGTTCTTTGAATATTCAGTTCAGATATTACCTTTTTGTGAAGATTTTCACAAGCAATATTTGTCACACCTTCTTTTCTGGTCCTGGAACACTTTGAACATATTATGTTTGTTATTCTTTGCATATATGTCTTTCTTCACTAAACTCAAAGCAGTGCAATATTTTAGGCCATGTGTCTTGCAAATCTTTAGGTTCACAATGTTTGCATCGCTGCTGAAAATATTTCTTGGGCAAAAGAATAAATCCATGATAAAATTTTGCATCTAACACCAAAATTTAAAAAATATATAGTTTTTTGAATTCATAATCATTCATGTTATCATTTGTCTTAAACTTTTAAGAATGTATACAAGAAAATATATCATGATTTTATTAAATGAAGTATTAACTTCATGTTAAGAATTAGATTAAAGAATTAGGAGCAGAAGCAATCTGGTAATTGGAAGTTTAATATCACTGAGTTTAGCAGGATAAACAATCTTTATATTTGGGGAATTTGTGTCATGAGTATATTGAGTTATTTAATTATGGCCAAACTTATCCATGGCTCTATAATGTTTTGGTTCTACTATTGGAAACACTTTAAGTTAGTGCATTACATAAGATGGGGCATCTAAGAATGTGTTTACCAGACCTCAGCAATAGTGACACTGTTGATATAGAGAGAGATGTGCTGACATTACATAAAATAATCAACTCAAATTCTCATCCACGGTTGTATTGAAAACCAGTATGAAAAAAAAAAAAAAAGGAAAGAAAGAAAACCAGTGTGCCAGGCTTTAGATGTACGAAGCTAAGGTAAAATTAAAAAAATAGTAGAGAGTCACATCAGTGCTGTACAATAATGGATGAAAGAAAACAATGTAAGTCACTGATGCATTCCTTTTTTCTCCTGTTTAGGGTTGCTGGAGAAAGATAACTATTGATGACTTTCTGCCTTTTGATGAAGACAACAATCTATTGCTTCCTGCCACAACCTATGAATTTGAACTCTGGCCAATGCTTCTGTGTAAAGCTATCATTAAGCTGGCAAATGTTGAGTATGTAGAAGAAAGAATTCACTCACTTATATAAAAATAAAAAGATAACAAACAGCTATACATCTATATTATATAACTTTATTTTTTTAAATCAATGTAAAAGAGTTTTCTTTCCAAACAATGTAAATGTTCTATCATAAAAACGAATATGCCAAAACCACTAATTTGAAATATTGGGTTAGCCAGCAATAAGAAAACATTCTCCCAAGAGAAAATACTAATCATGAAAATACTAATCATGAAAAAAATAATGTTTCAGCTTAGCATGAGAAAGAAGTTATTTTGTAGGGGGGAAATATTGGTTCATCTAAATACAAAATAATATATCCCTTTGTTTCTTAAAAGATTTTATTTATTTATTTGACACAGAGAAACACAGTGATAGAGGGAACACAAGCAGGGGGAGTGAGAGAAGGAGAAGCAGGCTTTCTGCCGGGCAGGGAGCCCGATGCGGGGCTGGATCCCGGGACTCCGGGACCATGACCTGAGCCAAAGGCAGATACTTAATGACGGAACCACACAGGAGGCCCCCAAATAATATATCCTGGATCCAGTTCAAGTTTTAGGGTCTGTCTAGGCAGCAATAATTTACTAATCTTGAAAACCTGAATTCTTCTGAGGGATATCAATATGTTCCTCATGTTTTTTGTAACATTGATCCCTTTTAATACATTTGTGATGAAAACTACTTATATTTGCTTCAATGCTCTTGTGAAATTTGTTTGCATCTTCCATTCCCGCATATCTTGTGCATCAGCACATATGAGACAGGTCTGCCATGTTCATTCTCCTGGCTTCCAGCTACAGAGACCCTAGGGGAATCCATCTCCACACTAGCCAAGCAAAAATAGTTTAGATGCTTGAGTTGCAAAGGCACGGCAACTTTGTATCATTGCTCAGTGGGAGAATTCTCACATAGGTGGCACTGACTTGAATTTGATACCCTTCACCCTCCTACAGGGTGTGACATCATCTCGTTCTCAATAGAACACCCACATACTCTGACAGAGACCACTTCAGCCCTTTGCTCAAAGCTCAGCCTCCTCCCCTTCAGGACACATACCCTTGTCTATCAGAAGTCCACTCTGCTTTTTGTGGATCTTCTTTTAGCTCCCCTTTCTTTTTCTTTCCCAAGGCTACACAACAAAACCAGCCACTCCTACTCCCATCCTTGTCATCTCTCTTTTCTCTCACCAACCCTTGATTTTCTGCTTGGAATTTGTTTCACCTAGCTTACAGCTCTTAATTTCAATGATTTTTTTTTCTTTTTTAGAAGAACTCAGCCCAGATCTTGTTGGGTAGCTGAATAGTACTAAATATTCACACTGGTGATGGCTATATTTGTTTATTTTCAAAGAAAATAATGTTCCTCATGTTCCTAATTCTCAGACCTAACTTGAAGTTCTGCGAATTAGAGCTGAATTAATATCAGTGAAGTGTTAAACCTGTGACCTAGAAAATTGGAATAACATTTTGTCTTTCTTAAAGCTACAGTTCCATAGAATTTTATAGCAACCTAAGAAACAGGATTATTGTTATTTTAAAAAATAGATACATCTTATACCATGCTAGAACAGAGTAAAAGCATTTGAAAAGAGGAAAAAAAAATAGATACAACCAGCATGAAAATAAAGGACCAGACTAAAAGAAAGACATTTTTGAGGCTTTCTAGTGGATACCTGAACTGTGTGGTACAATTTATATTTGTCTATACATTTTTTTCTCAGATTTAATAATTTAGCTTTCTACATTAAAAATTCACATGCAGTAATTATGTCAATATCATTGTGAGCTATGCAAAGGACATAACATTATCTTTATGAGGTTTGCACAGTTGCTTCCTCAATAGGATTATCCACAGAGGAGTTTAGACTAGACTATGAACTACCCCAAGATATTTTTTTATCTGTGACATATGTAGACACATCAAAATTCATAATCTATAAGCAACAAAGCAATGCAAGTTTGTAAATGAGAGAACATGTGACTAAGATAGTAAGATTTCTTTCTGAAAAAGGACACATATGGTCAATACCATCAATCACCCCTGTTGGCAGAGAGTGGACAAAGGTTGTGACCTCTGACAGCAATGAGGGTATGATATTTATGTCTGTTAATGTAAATAAACTAATCACTTCAGAAAACAAAGGACTAAAATGGAAAGAATGATATTTGGTCATTCACAGTCTTATTTCACTTTGTGCTATGGTGGCATATCTAGACAGATGTTGGGGCACCTGGGTGGCTCAGTTGGTTGAGCGACTGCCTTCGGCTCAGGTCATGATCCCGGAGACCCGGGATCGAGTCCCACATCGGGCTCCTTGCTGGGCAGAAAGCCTGCTTCTCCCTCTCTCACTCCCCCTGCTTGTGTTCCCTCTCTGGCTGTGTTTCTCTCTGTTAAATAAATAAAATCTTAAAAAAAAAAAAAAAAGAAGATGTTTCTAGTCTCTCTGAAATTATCTAGGGGTTTAATTAGGGATATTTGATACTGATCTTGACCTGTCATGTATAAGACTGATTTAATACACAGAATTACAGGCATTTTAGAATAATTGCTGAAATCAGAAAGATAAAAGACACATATTAGTGTATTGACTACATAAAATATATAATGCATATTTTATAATATATGTGAATATGTTTTGTGTATATGACATGAATATAAATTTATATCTTTTTAAAATAAGGCTTATAGCATGTTTTTAAAATAAACACAAAATTTTATTTTTGGATCTCTTTAAACACTTTAACAAAACAAATCATCTGGCTGTCGGAATAGTATTTTCTTGTATTCTAATATGTAACCACTATGATCCCTACATTTAAAAAAAATATTTTATTTATTTATTGAGAGAGAGAGTGAGTGAGAGAGAGCATGAGAGGGGAGAAGGTCATAGGGAGAAGCAGACTGCCCGCAGAGCTGGGAGCCCGATGCGGAACTCGATCCCGGGAATGCAGGATCATGACCTGAGCTGAAGACTGTGGCTTAACCAACTAAGCCACCCAGGCGCCCCAGACCCCTACATTTTTTATTGCTATAACATCGTTTATTAATGTTATCATTGTTACTAACTAAACTACTGTGCATTTGCCTTTTTAGCATCCATATAGCGGAGAGGAGAGAACTAGGGGAGTTCACTGTTCTCCATGCGCTTACAGGATGGTTACCGGAAGTGATCTCTCTCCAGTAGGTTTTACCATTAAGTTCTTCATGTGTTTTTTTTCTCTCTTCCCCAGTAATGTTTCTTGAGCTAAAACATTCTTAATCTTTAAGAAAATTTCAAGAAATGGCACATTTTACAAAATGTTTGTGAAAATACTATTTTATAATGTTCTATGAAATTCCTTGAGAATTTCAGGATAAGTTCTGTTTTGTTAAAAATACTGTGCATTTAATCTTTAAATATCTGGATTAAAAATATGAAAACAATATTTATTCTTTAGTATGGTAAAGTATTTACATGTGTCCCGTTATACTTATAGTTACTACACTTATTCGACAGAAATATAAAGGCAACTTTTAATTAGCCACACATATTAGAAAATAATTAATAATAATGAAATACCTATTTGGCATTAGGCACTTTAATATATTATTTCTAATTAAAAAATCACAGTCCTGAAAATATTACTTAATCATTCATATGGCCTCATCATCTGGGTATGGGTCATTATAAAAAAGGGAACTGAAGCTCAGAGTGGTTTGGTTTTTTAATACGAAAATCAAATCCACAGCACAGTCATCAATTTTGATCATCTCTGATCTTTGATTTGTATTGGTAAGCTACCATTCTCAAAGGGCCCAGGTTAGAGGAGATTGAATTCAGTCCCCAGTAACTAGGATTCTACCATTGGAAGCATCTTTTCAGCACATAAAGTAGCTGTTGCTCAGTTCAAATAGACATATCTGCAAGGGGGAAAAAAAAGGAAGAGTAGACCCCTTCCTCAAGGGACTGCTTTCCTGAAGGGAGAGCTGATCTTATGTTTTTATTTTAGGGAAAGATCAAGATAGGTCTTCTCATGGAATATCCTTTTCTGATATCTAAGAGAAAAGAATATTTCTTGAAATACTATGGGCAATGTTAGTGGAGGGAAGTAGAGACAATGAAGTTTAAAACTGTGGACTTTTCTAAATTTTTATCTTCAGCATTGATGGAATGCTTATAATTGTGCCTTAATTTTTCTGTGTGATAGTGAATAAAGATAGCAGAGACATGAAATCCTCAGAAGTCCACTGAAAGATGGTGAAGAAATAGGAAATCAAAATAATTTACAAGTAGAAAATTAGTCAATTAGAAATTGTGAATTGTCTCTTGCCAGAATCATACATGAAAATTGAACAGTGTTCATAGCCTTCCTTAAAATTAATGATAAAAATTTTGAGCAGTATTACATGTTATATTTGCATGAATTTGTGATTGCTTATGTAATTTCTATAAAAATGATATAAGGTGGAAAATCTTGAGCTTTGGAGTCAGAACTATATAGCTAAATTTATGTTCTGACACTTCAGTTTCATGCTGTGTGAATTTTGCAAGTAATGTAACTTCTCTGGGCCCCAGTTTCTTCATATGTAAAATGGGGATGAAAAGACCTATTCTATATGATTGTTTCAAAGATAGGTGAGTAGATGATAGAAAAAGTAGCTACTGTACTGTAGACACATAATTACTGTAAGTTTCTTTCCCTCTCTAGTGACTGTCACTGGATTATTTAATATTATCCAGATATATGTATGATAATTAGTAATTAAACTTGGAAAACAGGTAAAATTCCAAAGAAGAATAAGTGAGACTGATCCAAACATTCAATTTATCAATTTTTCTCCTAAATACAACTAAAAAGCAAAAAATACATACTTTGATCTATAAATGATTTGTAGAGATTTTTTTTCCTATGGACATACTGCCACATTATTCATATAATTTTAAATTATAATTATACCATAAAATTGCAAAACTGATTTATACATACCTATATAATATTAAATGAAAAGAATGTCATGAAATACTATATAGATAAATGTCAAGAAACATTTAAGTTGAAATATGGACGCTGTTGTCATCAGCCCAGGATGGAGGCAGGGGTCAAGTAGGGCTTTTGGGGAGTGTTCTGATGTGGTCTGAGTCTTCACTATTGACTGGGTTTGTCTGGAGGAGAGAAAGGAGAGGGCCAATCAAGGCAGAAAACAATATTATCAGTGCCACATGGTATATTCAGGAGTGAGATGTTTCTGTGACCAGGAAATATTAGAATGTGAAGAGAAAGCCTCTGAGGAAACTGTAGGAGGGTTCATGGTTTTAGAAGGGTCAAGGAGAATTAGAGTACTGAAGTTCCAAACTCGTGTTGACTATTAGAACTTTTTTCAGTCAGGATGTGAAGATCAGTCAGGATAAATGTTTTCTGTGGCATTTCCAGCAGACACCTTCTCTTCCACTCTCCTGTGTGAGTACCAAAGGGAAGCACTGGTCCACATGTACTTATTGACCTTGCCTTATATTTGCTTGCTTATATTTTCTTTCAATTAGTGCAGTTTTACAATTTGAAAAGAAAGAAAAAAACCTTTTGACCCTCCATATCATAATAGAAACACAATCAATGGTTATTTCTGTGTGGATTTAAGAAGATAATTTCAAATGAAGAGATGATTAGTTTCTAGGCACACTTCTCTGATGTTGGTGCAGTTCATCTGGAATAGAGCGACTGATCACTTCATTTTTTAAAACTGAAATATAATTGACATACAATATCTTATTAGTTTCAGGCATTCATCATGGTGACTCAACATTTTCATATATTACCAAATGATCCCCGTGATGTCTAGTCACCGTCTGTTATAATATAGTTATGACAATACTATTGACTATTCCCTATGCTGTATGTTGCCTCACTGTGGCTTATTTTTTTTATAACTGGAAATTTGTACCTCTTACTCCCTTCACCTGTTTCACTCTACTCCCTCAAATAGCCAATGGTTTATTTCCTGTATCTGTATATCTGTTTCTGTTTTCTTTTGTTCGTTTTGTCATTTATGTTCTACATATAAATGAAATCATATAGTATTTGTCTTTCTCTGACTTTTTGCATCTAGAATAATTCCCTCTAGATCCATCCATGTTGTCACAAATGGAGAGATTTCAACCTTTTTTATGGTTGAGTAATATTCCATTATATATATATATATATATATAATATGAGTAATATTCATATATATAGCAAGCTACACCTTCCTTATTCATATCTTGGCTCTTTTAATAATGTTGCATTTAACATAGGTGTGCACATATCTCTTCATTCTGGTGTTTTCCTTTTATTCAGATAACCCAGACTTGGGACTGCTGGATCATATGGTAGTACTTTTTCAGTGTTTTTGAAGAAACTCCATACTGTTTTCCATAGTGGATGTATCAACTTACAATCCCATCAACAGTGCATAAAGTCTTTTTTCCCACATTTGTGCCATCTTGTTATTTCTTGGTTTTTTTGATAACGACCATTCTAACAGTTATGAAGTAAAATCTCAGTGTGGTTTTAACTTGTATGTCCCTGATGATTAGTGATGCCGAATATCTTTTCACATATCTTTGATTATCTTATGGATTTTTTTTTTATTTTGGAAATTGTCTATTTCAATTCTCTACCCATTTATTAGTTGGAGAGTTTTTGTTTTTGTTTTTGTTTGTTTTGTTTTGGTTGCTATTGAGTTGTATGGGTATTTCATATATATATATTTTTTAAAGATTTTATTTATTTGACAGAGAGAAACACAGCCAGAGAGTGAGAGAGGGAGAAGCAGGCCTCCCGCCGAGCAGGGAGCCCGATGTGGGGCTCAATCCCGGGACTTCGGGATCATGACCTGAGCCGAAGGCAGTCGCTTAACCAACTGAGCCACCCAGGCGCCCCAATTTCATATATTTTTAACTCCCTATCAGATATATGATTTGCTAATATTTTCTTTCATTCAGTACGTTGCCTTTTCATTTTCTTGACAGTTTCTTTTGAGAAGCAGAAGCTTCTTAGTTTGATATAGCCCTACTTTTTATTCTTGTATTTGTGCCCTTGCCTTTGGAGTCAAATCAAAATAAAACAAACAAACAAAAACCAGAAAACAGTATGAGACCAAAGTCAGGAAGCCTATGTTTTCTGTAGGAGTTTTATGGTAAAACCGTATAAAACCATGCATTCACATCTTCACTCCATTATGAACTGATTTTTGTGGATAGTGTAAGATAACGGTCTGATTTCATCTTTTTGCATAAAGCTGTCCAGTTCTCCCAACACCATTTCTTCAGGAGGCTGTCTTTTCCACATTGTGTATTCTTGACTCGATTGTCAAAGTTAATTGACTATATATGGATGGGTTTATTTCTTACCTCTGTATTGCGATCCATATAGATCCATCTAAGTGTCTATATGTCAACAGCATATTGTTCGATCATTATAGATTTGAAATCAAGAAGTGTGAGGCCTCCAGCTTTGTTATTTCTTGCAATAGCTTTGGCTATAGCTTTGGCTATTAAGAGTTTTTTTGTGTGTGGTTTGGGCGCCCGGGTGGCTCAGTGGGTTAAAGCCTCTGCCTTTGGCTCAGGTCATGATCTCAAGGTCCTGGGATCGAGGCCCACATTGGGCTCTCTGCCCAGCAGGGAGCTTGTTTCCTCCGCTCTCTCTGCCTCCCTCTCTGCCTACTTCTTATCTCTCTCTCTGTCAAATAAATAAATAAAATCTTAAAAAGGGGGGGGGGCTTTTTTGTGGTTCAATATAAAGTTTATGATTGCTTTTCCTATTTTTCTGAAAAATGTC
Organism: Spilogale gracilis; assembly: GCA_004023965.1. NCBI lineage: Eukaryota > Metazoa > Chordata > Mammalia > Carnivora > Mephitidae > Spilogale > Spilogale gracilis. Next base: position 25,323 of record PITA01019897.1, on the reverse strand, counting down.
ATTAGAATTTTGATGGCTATTGCATTGAATCTGTAGATGACTTTGGGGAGTCTGGACATTTTTACAATATTATTTCTTCCAGTCAGTGATCACAGAATGTCTTTCCATTTATTTGTGTTATCTTTAACTTCTTTTTATTAATGTCCTATAGTTTGAAGTGTACAAGTCTTTCACTTCCTTGGTTAAATTTATTTCTAGGTATTTTATTCCTTTTGATGAGATTGTAAATGGGATTGTTTTCTTTGTGTTTCTGATGATTCATCTAGTGTATAGAGTGCAACAGATTTTTGTATATTGATTTTGTATCCTGCAACCTGACTGAAGTCATTTATTGGCTTAATAGTTTCTGTTGGCATCTTTTGGGTTTTATACGAATATTATATCATTTGCAAATAGTGATAATTTTACTTCTTCCTATATAATTTGGATCCCTTTTATTTCTCTTTCTTGCTTACTTGCTTTCGTTAAGACCTGCAATACTATTGAATAAAAATGGCGAGAGTTGGCATCCTATTCCCGATCTTAAGGAAAAGATTTTGGATTTTCACAGTTGATTGAGTATATTAGCTGTGGACTTGCCAGATATGGTCATTATTATGTTACAGTATGTTCTTTCTATACCCACTTTGTTGAGAATTTTTAGTATAAATGGATGTTGAATTTTGTTAAATGTTTTTTCTCCCTCTATTGAGACGGCCTTATGATTTTTATCATTCATTTTGTTAATGTGGTGTATCACATAGATTTGCAAGTGTTGAATCTGTTACTTACATCCCTGGACTTATTCCCACTTGTGTAATGTATTGTTGAATTCCATTCGCCAATATTTTGTTGAGGCTTTTTGCATCTATGTTCATCAGAGATTTTGGTCAGCAATTTCCTTTACTTGTGGTGTCCTTATGTGCTTTTGGTATCAGAGTAATGATAACTTTATAAAATAAGTTAGAATATGTTTCTTCTATATTTTTTCCAAAGAGTTTGAGAAGGATTGGCATTAATATTCTTTTGGTAGAATTCATCAGTGAAGCCTGGAGTTTTGTTTGTTGGGATTGTTTTTGATTGCCGATTCAATATCTTTGCTAGTAATTGTCTGTTAAGATTTTCTATTTCTTTATGATTTGGAAATTAATGTTGATGTGTTTTATCTAAGCCCAGGATATACGGACAAAGTATGGGAGCTCTTGAAAGAAATATTGCCTGAGTTTAAGCTGTCAGATGAGTCCAGTTCTGAAAGCAAAATAACTATAGTAGATGCCAAGTTAAAAGAACCAGTGAAAGATGGCAAAGAAGTAAAGGATGGCAAGGAATTCAAACCTGAGGTTTCAGCGACAGCACTAAAGGTACCTGAGAAAAGTGACAAAGCTCCAAAGGGTAAGATATTTTATATTACAATGTCATTCATTTGTTCAATGTGGATATTGTGTATAAGTGATTTATATTTGTTGCTGAATTTAATGGTTATTTATTGTCATTATCATTTACTAAGTGTTGTGAAAATAATTAAGATCTTATCGTTCTAGGATTTTAGAGCTAGTAATGTTGTTTACTAGGTGTTAGTTATTATTCCACATTTTGCTGTCTTTAAAAATTAAGGGCAACTATATATTTTGATGATGCTGGGGTAGTATAGTATTAACATACAAAGAGACATTAAGTGTCAATTTCCATCAAACACACTTTCCTTATATGTTATATGTAGAGTGGAATGGAGCAAAACTGCAAAAGGGAAAGTTGTCCTATTTTGTCTTTTTTTCTTACACCAAGGAAATGCAAAATAGACATAATATGGATTTTGATTTGATGACAATTTGTTATAAGGTAAAGTTCAGATTTGAAAATAATATAATTTCAAGTTATTTTACAAAGTGTAGGATCTTAAAGTGAGAAATATATTGAATAATTATTTTATATTTTCTAAAATATTTCATATATTATGCATATGCATAATGCTTTTATAGTAAAATAGAATTAAATATATTAGAATATACTCAACTTTTTTATATGCCCTGAGAGCGTCTATAATGATCTTTAAAATATTTGTTTTATGAAATCTTATATTTAGTGTAAATTGTTCCTTATCAAGATCTTATCTACTAGCATTTACCATGCAGAAATTATTACTATAAATGTTCCTCAAGAGTTTACCAAGATCCAATGTATGAGTGATATCTGCCTATAATAAGCCCTTCTTTAAATGACCTAATGTGCTTTAGTTTATGAAAGAAAACAGAATAAGAAGGCTGATTAAATTTGTTTTACCTAACATGCCTCAACTTACTCTGAACTTAGAAGCCTTTTCTCATGTATCACTAACAAATCTACATTCATCTATTCAGATCTACTACTTGCTGAGTAGAATACCAATAAATGTTCCAGAAAATAACAATAATTTGGTGAGCAAAATCAGATGTGGAACTTATCTCTTAGTGCTTATGATCTAGTGAGAGAGGCTAATATTAATTTTAATTCTAAAAACATTAACCATATATTAAGACATGAGCCTCGAAGGAAAATACAGAAAACAATGGGGGTTCATACTTAGACTAGGGCATAAGGGAAGAATTCCCTAAGGAATTTTGAGCTATGTTTGCAAATATGAGAGAGATTTCTTGAGGAAGATGAGGGAATGTGGAAAGAGCATTTTCTGTGAGAAAACAGTAGATATACAACTTATGACGCAGGAGGAATGAGAAAACTAGCCTCATTCTAAAATGAGAAAATTAGCCTAAAATTATATATAATATATACAACTTTATATTGGTATTACAAGTTATATCAAAATGATCATCTCCATTTAGAAAAAAATTATGTGTAGTCAATAATCAATAATTCTTCATGTCTTTGGCAGTACATTGTCAATTTTTAAAGTTTTCTCTTGCTTTATTTGATGTTTCTAATTAAAAGTGGGTAGTGTTTTGGGAAATTTGTGGCTACTGTTTTATATTTAAATAACGCTATTGTTTTGGTCTTCTTTTCAACATAATAACTGAATAAGTAATATAATTTGAGGTTTTAGAGTTAAAAGGTTTATCATATATATATATTTTTAATATGTTAGAAAAAGCAGATGCAAAAGACATTGGGAAGAAGAAGAGTAAAAATGGAGAAAAAGAAAAGGAAAAAGAAAAATTCAAATGGTCACTTCATGCTTCGAGACCCTCATCAGACGTACAGTACTCTCTGCAGTCTCTGTCGGAGTGTAAGCTTTCGGGATTCTAGAATAATACTTATTTTAACTGTTTCTGAAAACGTTGGGAAACTTTGGAGTTTACAAAGTTGGAACACAATTTTGGAATATAAAATCATATTGCCTGTTTAGACATATCTAACTAAATGTGCTCAAGTTTGCCCATAATTGTTAAACTCTCAGATCAGTATGCATATGGGGGCCAAGTCTTACATGTGAGACAGAAGCCAAGGTTGCCCAAATTCACAGAAGTGTCTGCATGGAGGAGGATATATGCTAATAAATGTATAGGTTATGTATTAGCATATAACAAATAATATGTTATATATGGTATATTATAATATATAAAATATACTACATATACTATATATGACACATTGTATGACATCCATAAATATTAGTGTATAATTATATAAACTGTATATAAAATATAATCACATATTAGTATATATAAGTATATATTAGTATGTGTCTTCCTCTGTATAAATATATATGTGTATATATGTATATAAACTCTATATATGTATGTATGTGTGTATGTGTATCTTTCTCTCTCTCTCTATCTCTCTCTCTCTCTTTGGATTCAGGTCTCTGCTCCATGAAAAATACACGAAGTTTAATTTTTAAATATAAAAATGTTTTCATAAGTTTCATGTATTTTACATTTTAATCTATTCTAGACTGATCCTGGTTCATATATAACTTATATTTTGTGGCTCTAAAATATTATTTTTTAATAAATATCTAATACAGTTCAATATTAGTGCTTGAATTTGCAAAGGAATAAAACAAACTTTTTAATTAAAAATAAAGACAATAAAGGAAAATAAATTATACCATTTTAGCCAGAATCTTTAAAGAACAAAAGTATACTGAATCAAATAAGTAATTAAGAAACATGAAAAAATAAGTGATGCTCAGAAGCATTAAATATTAAGTAATCCATATTGTACACCTGAAACCGATATAACACTGTGTGTTAACTATCGTAGAAATACATACATACATACATAAAGAGGAATTTCCTGGCCAGACATATCTAATTATTTCTCTATATAAAGCAATCCAAACTAAGTTACTGACTAATCAAGGATTACTTTATGTTTTCTTTCTTCTTGAAATGACACGGAAAATTCTGGACTTCTTTAAATCCAAAATAATGTTTTATCTAAGAGAGCTAAAAAATTTCAGTTTTAAAATCATTCATTTTGAACATAATCATTTGTACTGTAATAAGTGACATTGACTAATAGCAAGAGTTTTTCTGATAACTTTTTTTATAGTGACATACAATGATTTCTTAAGCAATTAAATGGTTATAAAAATGAAGGTAAAAACGAATGAGATATTCTCTAAAATAGATGCATATGTGATACTGAACATTTATTAAATATGTTTACAGTCATTTACCTATTTTTCATATGCAAAGATATACTCATTAAGGATTTTAAACAATCTGGAATGATCTACTGACAGACCCATTTGGCTAGAATTTCCATGTCACGGTATTTTTTTTACAGGTTCTTCAGCAACGCAGTCTCCACACATGGTTGTATACGCTACCTTTACGCCCCTCTATTTGTTTGAAAAGAAGATCTTTTTATTAGAAAAAATGGTAAGCCTCAAGGCTAGGAAGCACAGTACTGTTTATGGTGTGTGTGTCTGTGTGTGTGTGTGTGTGTGTGTGTGTGTGTGTGTGTGTAAGTGAGTATGTGATAATGAGTAAGAGAGAGAGTGTGTGTGGGGGGGGTGGGTAAGAGAAAGAGATTATTTGTTGTGGTAGAAGGCATATCAGAATTTAATTAAAATTCTATTCCTAAATTAAAGCCTACTTATCTTTAAAAAATTAGACACTTGAATACAGGGATGTGGAACATTCAAAATTATCTGAGATGATTGTAATAGTTCCTTGTTAAAAATAATGTAAACTCTAGTATTATTATAATTTTTCCATTCTATCAAAAGAAATGGCATATGAGTTATATATTTTAATAAGAATCATGCAAACATTTTAAATAATAATAAATTACCTTTCCATAAACAGATCATAAATATTTTGTTAACATAAGATGATTTAAATGAACTCACATTTACAGTTGGTGAACTGTTAATATAACCTCCTTGTAATCTTTAAATAACATACACACAAAAAGTTAATTGATTTTTCCTTTAAGTCTAACAATTTAGAGAAAATTTAGAAAATGAACACAAAGGCATTGAAAGTAAAATATTCATAATATAAACACCTAGACATAGGCAATGCTAACATTTTGGGATATACCCTTTGATTTTTTTCTTCTCTGCATATATTCTGTATATATATGTGTATATACTGTTTTACACAGTGGAATTAAATTTTATGAATTTATTAAATTTTCAAAACCAGCTTTTTCACTTAACACTATATCATTAATTTTTCTCCATGTTAAATATTTGACCATATAATATTTAGTAGGTGCATGGTATATAGTAAGTTTCCCATCATTTAAACATATATATATTTTTAAAGTAAATTTATACCCCTTTACCCATTTCTCCCACCCCCCACCTTCTGCCTCTGACAACTCTACCTGTATTTCTGTGAGCTTGTTTTGTTTTGTTTTAGATTCCACATATGAGAGATCATATGGTATTTGTCTTTCTCTGTCTGACTTATTTCACTCCGCATAATGCCCTTGAGGTCCACCTATGTTGTCACCCATGGAAAGATTTCATTCTTTTCATGGCTGAGTAATATTTCATCATTCTGTTTTCATTTTGTTGCTCTGATATGGTGATTTCCACTGCCTTGTCTCTGAGTTGACTAATCCTTTCTTTGCTTCTTCTTGTCTGTTGTTTAACTTTTCTAGTGCATTTTTCAGTTTAGTTACTATATTCTTCAGCCCTTTGACTACTCTTGGGTACTTGCTTATATTTCCATCTTTTTGTGGAAGTTCTTACTGTGTTCATCTTTTTTTCTCCCCAGTTCAATGAGCATTTTTATGACGACTACCCTGAACTTTTTAAAAAAATTTTATTTATTTATTTGATACAGAGAGAGTTCACAAGTAGGCAGAGAGGCAGGCAGAGAGAGAGAGAGGAGGAAGCAAGCTCCCTGCTGAACAGAGAGCCTGATGGGGGCTGGATCCCAGGACCCTGAGATCATGACCTGAGCCGAAGGCAGAGGCTTTAACCCACTGGGCCACCCAGGCACCCTACCCTGAACTTTTTATCAGATTACTTATCTCCCTTTTATGAAGGTTTTTCTCTGAGTTTTTATCTTGTTCTCTCTCATTCTCTCTCTTTGGGATACATCCCTCTGTTCTTCATCTTGCTTCATTCTATCAATTTCTATATAGTTGATGAAACACCCATCTGCCCCAGTCTTGAAGGAGTGGCTCCATGCAGTAGATGAAGCTTGTCACTCAATCCTGCCTCAATTCTGGTTGTCTCTTAAAACTTCGTGCTTGTTCGGGCAGAAGCTATTATATTTTTAATACCTTCCCATCAGTAAGGATATACTAAGACCCCTCAGCCTCCCTAAAGGGAGGGTCTTAGCGCTTAGATTCAAGCAATTTGGAAGTCAGACCTATAAGCAGCAGCTTCTAAATATACGTAAATACACACAGTCCTAGGGCTTACAAGTGACCAGGGTCTCTGGGGGTGTCCCCTGGTTGACAGCCACAGAAAGTTAGGGCTCCAAATGATGAGAAAACCCTTTTCTGAGATCCCAGTGAGCAGCTGTGAGGCAGTGGGAGTGTGCCACGGCGGTGTCCACAGCCTGCATTCCTTGAGAGAAGCAGCTCCATACTTCACTAGGTGTGTGCCAAAGCTGATGTCCCTGAAGCCTGCCTCAGCCTGAGGCTCCAGGGCAAGCCAAGAGTCCCCTTCACGGAAGACTGGGGGTGTGGCTCCGCTTGCTGTCTGCCCAGTGCCCTGTGGGCGGCAGCCTGCCAAGGACTGTCTCTCCCATTGCCCCCGCCCCGTGGCGCCCAGGAATGCAGCCCCCCACTTGCTTCCAGAACCAGACAATCAAGAGGTTTCCTCTGAGTGGAAGCTGCAAAAATCGGGGGAACAGACATAACAAACAGGACACCAGCGACGTGGAAATCCTCCAGGAGACACAGGGACACTGGAGTGTGTGATGGGAAAGAGCAAAGAGAGTGCTTGCCCTCTGAGGTCTCTGGAAAGGATCACTGTCTCTGTCCCATGACGTGTGTTTCATTAGAAATCTGCCCCTCAGGCAGGAGGATTATTTAATAGGCCTCCTCTGTGGAAAGACTGACCTCCTGGATCTCTTGTCTCCTTGTTCCCCCAGGGTGGCAGCAGGTTAGGACTCCTTCTCCCTCCGTTACAGTGTGGCAGGACTCACAAGCATAAGCTGCACTGGCTGGAGAGGTGTCCCTTGGCAGCAGTCACAAAATCAGGGCACCAGATGGGAATATGAGCTCCTTTCTGGATGTCACTTGTTCTTACAGTCCCATAGGACCAGGAATGCAAGGTCCCCTGGCCTCCAGAGCCGGGAGGTCAACAGGCATTCCCTGGGTGGCAGCTACAAAGATCAGGCATCAGAGGCTCACGGAGAGCTTCCTCCAGGAAGTACGGGTGCTCTGGAGCGGGCAAAGGGAGAGTGTGAAGCTTACCCCCTCCAACCCCCGTCCGGGGTTCCCGGAGAATGTTCCAGCAGGCACTTACATGTGTGTGTATGAAATAAGAGGCCAGCCCCTCAGGACAAGGCTTTAATACAAGCAGGTAGGCCCCTTTCACTTTGGGTGCAATGGGCCAGACTTTGGATATAAAAATCACTTTTCTCCTTCCCTTTGGAAAGGGTGAAGTGCACCAAATTATTTGCTCTTCACTCTACTTAGACAAACACGATGTTGCATTTGAGCTTACCAAATCCTAACCCCTCGGGGGGCTCTTGGACATGCAGCACTTTGGTTATAGATGTCCATATGCTCTGAAATCACTTAAAGTAGGGTGTAGTGATACAAACATAAATGTTCAGTGGGTTAGCTAAAAACAGCTGGATATTAAAAATTCAACGAAAATTTGGTTGAAGTGTAGATTATCCAATTGGATGTTTATTGCACTTTACTATGCAGTATATTTATCTTCTAGATGATTTGCCCAGGCAGCATAATGTTATCACTCCTTCTCGCTCCCTCCTCCTTCCTCCATCCTCTCATCCTCCACCTTCTCCCTTTCCTCCTCCTTTGTCCTTTTTGAATAGAAACCATTTCCTTTTTTTTTTTTTTAAGATTTTATTTATTTATTTGACAAAGAGAGACCACAAGTAGGCAGAGAGGCAGGCAGAGAGAGAGCAGAGAGCCCAATGCGGGCCTCAATCCCAGGACCCTGAGATCATGACCTGAGCTGAAGGCAGAGGCTTTAACCCACTGAGCCACCCAGGCTCCCTAGAAACCATTTCTTCCTGTGAAATTCTGCCATTTAACAGGGCTAATAATGTCAGGATGACTGGACACCATGTGCCTTTCTGAATGTAGAGATTGTGGTGGTTTCTCTGATTTTAATTCAAAGTTAATTAACTTTAGTCATTGCCCAAAGCCAAGCATGCTTCTCTGGCCTCTGATTTAAGTCTCTGATTAAGATTTGGTCATCTAACGCAGGCCTCAGGTTTTTGTTTTTTTGTTTTTTTTTTTAAGATTTTATTTATTTAATTGACAGACAGAAATACAGCTAGAGAGGGAACATGAGCAGGAGGAGTGAGAGAGGGAGAAGCAGGCTTCTCGCCGAGCAGGGAGCCCGATGTGGGGTTCGATCCCGAGTCTCCAGGATCATGACCTGAGCCGAAGGCAGTCGTTTAACCAACTGAGCAACTGAGGCACTCCTAGCCCAGCTGTTTTCTTAAGCATTCTAGAGATCTAACTCCGTGGACTGCAAAATGACCTGAGCAGTGCTTTGTGGAGTGTCATGGTCTCTTTAATGTGAAGTACTTAAACACTGTTTAAAACTACAAAATATAAGAGTATTTGGCTGTCCTACTGAAATTAATATTTAAACACCAAGTTATTTTTTAATTTAAAGGACTAAAAAGATCACCTATGTTTGTTCTTAATTCAGCACAGGTCTATTGATTATCTATTATGTGCTAAACAATGATTTAGTCTTTAAGGACCTGGTAACGAGCAAGACTAACAAAACTCCCTTCTTTTTTTTTTTTAAGAGAATATTAAATCCTTTATTGATTACACATGATAATGGATGATACACAAGCTTTAATCCCATCTATAATTTTATCTGATACCATAATTCAATTTAGATATTGCATAGGATTTGCCAACAAATATATTAATAACCAAATAAACTCCAGGCCTTTGCTTGGACAAAACTCCCTTCTCACAAAACTCAGAGTCTAGTAAAGAAGACAGACAAGGGCAGCTGTGTAGCTCAGTGGATTAAAGCCTCTACCTTCTGCTCAGGTCATGATCTCAGGGTCCTGGGATCGAGGCCCACATTGGGCTCTCTGCTCAGCAGGGAGCCTGCTGCCTCCTTTTCTCTCTCTACCTGCCTCTCTGCCTACCTGTAATCTCTCTCTCTATGTCAAATAAACAAAACCTTTAAAAAAAAAAGAATACAGACAAGCCAACAATAGTAATAAAGTTAGAAAGTTGCTATAACAGAGATCATACAAGGTATCTGGCATATAGTAGTAATAGTGTTCAAATAATGTGTCTTGGATGAGGGACCAAATGAATGAGTGAATGAGCAGAAAAGTGAGTATGATTCACATAGCAGCAAGACATCTTTCTAATGGTTGACTAAGGAAGTCTTCCCAAAGGATGAAGTGTGTAACAGATGGCCTTAAGAAGTCAGCTTAATAAATAGGAAAAAAAGTGTGCTTAAAACAGAGGGATGTTTTTGTTGGAAAGTCTGGAAGTGAAGGAGAGCTCACTGGGTTCAGAGAAGTACTAGAAATGGAGCAAATAGCAAGGGGAGAAGATTCAGAAGCAGCTTGAGATGTGGGAGGGAGTCAGGACATACAGAGTGTTATAAATCCTTCCTCTGTGGGTTGAAAATGGTTTAAGGGACCCAGAGGTTCAGGAATTAGCCCAATGTCTGTTATAACATTAAATGAACTATTTCACCCACTTCCCCACCCACCTCCCATCTGGTAACCATCAGTTTGTTCTCTATAGTCAAGAGTCTGTTTCTTGGGTGAAATAGTTGATAGGGATTGGGGAGCATACTTGCGATAAGAACTGGGTGAGTCGTTGAATCACTATATTGCATAACTGAACTAATATAGATAATAAATGAACTTCAAGGCTGTGATGGACTGGCTGCAGCCCCACAGTCTCCCTGACTTACCTGCGGATTCTCTTACATTAGCTTTTAGGCCAATCTAGTTCTCCTGGTCAAATCAGAATACAATGTTCAAAGAAAAATCAACAGAAGAAGTATTTGTGTTCTAATGGAATTTTATTAAATCCAGCACATTGCTAAAAATTATAATCCAAAGACAATGAGACCAATATGTAAAATAAAGTCAATACCTTGCATTTTTTTTGAGAGAATTGGTCCAGAATACAAGAAAAAGAAAACTTGGAAAGGAACAAGGTGGCATGAATTACCCCATTTTCTTGTTTTTGGATATGCTAAATAGTTTTAGTTTTATTTAAAAAAGTAACCTGCAATTTCTAAGAAAGCCAACCACTTGCTCAAAGTCCTACTTTTAGACTATTTGAGGCATGTCTGGCTGGCTCAGTTGGTACAACACGTGACTCTTCATGTCAGGGTTGTGAGTTCCAGCCGCACATTGGGGGGTGGGGGGGAATGTTTGAGGTGGGATGGGCCAGAGGAATGAAAGGGTATTCTGGGCAAGGAAACTTCTAATATGAGTCTATACATGAAATATTAAAAAATATTTCTTGAGTGCCTGCCTACTCAAGTGAACAATTTACCATTCTATCTCTCTCTCTGTCCCTAACTGTAATCTAAGAAAATTTGAGGTCCTTTAACAAAGTTTCTCAACATCAAACTATAACTATTATCTAAAGCATTACTTTACATCATTCAGAAGTATCTTAAAGTATGTTAGAAATAAAATGAAATATGAGAAATCAGCTTACTTACCTTAAATCCAACTAGTACTTTTGTGGATTATTCAAACAATACAATAGGTGTTAATACTAAATTATTTGGCACGAAACCTTACATTTTCAAATGCCTTAAATAATTTTTTATTTCTGATGCTTTATGGCTCCAAAGAGTACAGAATCTACATATTTGGTTGCAGTTAAAAGAAGGATTTGAGATGTGTAGACCAAATTTGATGAATAATGAAATATCTGGAAATGGTTCAGTTTATAAATACTACTTTGAGCATGGCTTCTATTTTGGAGACGAAGTATACACCTTTTTTTTTAATGATTTTATTTATTTGACAGAGAGACAGCCAGAGAGAGAACACAAGCAGGGGGAGTGGGAGAGTGAGAAGCAGGCTTCCCCCAGAGCAGGGAGTCTGATGCGGGTACTTGATCCCAGGACTCCAGGATCATAACCTGAGCTAAAGGCAGATACTTAAGGACTAAGCCCCCCAGATATCCCTAAAGTATTAACTTTATAGGGTACTTTTTTGAGTTACTATCCCGAGGCATTGTCTTATTGAATAACATAAATAAATTCTCCCATAAAGTCCCATTTTGAGTGATGGGAAACTTTCAAACTTGGCAGAGTGAAAGTTGTAGAAAAAGGTTTAGACTTTAGAACACCTATGAGAAAATATTTTTAAGACATTATAAGGCCTAATACCAAAGGTTTTCAATTTTTTCCTCAAGAAATTGCTAACATTCACAAAAAAGATAAAGGAGATGAAACAATTTCCTTTTTGTTTTTGTTTTTGTTTTTGTTTTTGTAGTGGGTTCCACACGCAATGTGGAGCCCAACATGTTGAACATGAACTCACAACCCTGAAATCAAGACCTGAGCTGATGTGGGACTCGGGTGCCCCTCTTCTGCTTTTTAATAGGATCTTTTCCCCCCTTAAATGTTGAATCACTTTCCTCTTTATTCAGCATATTTATAGCGCTTTTAAGTGGCTTTTCTAGACTCAGTAGTGCACTGATTAGCTCTTTCCAATTGTACATTAATTGTTATAATCATTAGTTAATCCCTGGATCCAGAAAGAACTGAATTCTTTCTAGCTCACAGACACCCCACTTATTTTGCTCCTCCCGGAAGTATAGCTTGAGCTATAGAGAAACAGTCATGAGGGCAAGGTATGTTCTGGCTGAGGCAAAAATTTGGAACAGGCTAATAGGCAGGTTTCTGCTCCTAATTTAAATGACTGTTTTATAAATTTACATTTTCAAGCATTGCTATTTGCAGAGAAATCAATGATGCAAAATCACCGGGAAGAAAAATAGTTATTGGCAAAACTGATTTAAATGTACTTATTTTATTTTACTTTGAATGTTTCAACGTTTAGACTGTGAATGCCAGAGTTTGCTACAGAATATATTACTTTAACTGTCACAGACTTTTAGATTTCTTATGGCATATTTAAGCCATCAGTTAGTAACTGAAGTTCTCCTTAAACATGATTCTGAATTGTTCCAAAGCTGCATAGTAGCTTAAGGAGATCTGAACGGTCCCATAGGGGAAGCGTCTTCCTGAAGAATTACTTGATTAGGCAGGATTTAGAGCAGCCTCTCTCCTCTGGCTTCCTGTGACTGGCTCCATTGTCCAAAGGGATCATGGGTATTTCCTGTGCGAAAGCCTCTTTTTTGAGGGTGAGGTAGTAAGCTACAGACAAGGTAAACCACTGATCAATGCTTTGACCTGACCTACTAAGTGCAGTGGGTTTTTTTGCTTAAGAGCACCTACCAGGGCGCCTGGGTGGCTCAGTGGGTTAAAGCCTCTGCCTTCCACTCAGGTCATGATCTCAGGGTCCTGGGATCGACTCCCGCATCGGGCTCTCTGCTTAGCAGGGAACCTGCTTCCTCCTCTCTCTTACCTCTCTGCCTACTTGTGGCTCTCTTTGTCAAATAAATAAATAAATAAAGTCTTTAAAGAAAAATAAGAGTAGCTAGCAGTTGCTGATGACTAAACAAACAAACAAAAACTTTACATATTAAGCACTTTTATCAAAGCTTTAACTTATCATAATAATAATAGTGGTTGATTGATTTTGGACTAAAAGTGATGTGCTAAGATTTTTTTTTTTTTCCCAGCCTCAGGGTTATCTTAAACTTTTAGAACTGAAAAGTAGCTTCTAACTCTAGTCTCTCATATTGTGAATAAGTAAATGGGGGCCTCAGGAAAATAAACACGTGAAGAGAAATACAGTGATAACAGTGCTTATGTTAGAAGGTGGAAATACAGGTTATTTTTCCTTTATTACCACTTTATTATGGTAACAGTATTTTTATAATGACAAAAAAAGTGATTTATTTAAGTACACAAGGCAATTGCATGTATCCCTTTAAATGTGCCTTCGGCCCCTTAGGCTAATTCTGCAGAGAAGCTGAGAGAATACGGCCTTTCCCACATCTGTAGCCATCCTGTGCTGATAACTAGGACTCGGTCGTGCCCCCTCATAGCACCTCCAAAACCACCTCCCATACCGGCCTGGAAACTTTTTCGTCAAAAAAAGGAAACTGTTATTACAGATGAAGCTCAAGGTATGGTTCGTGCTGTCTGCAGATCTTTGTAATGAGTCTTTCCCTGCATGAAGGTCTAATAGTTTCATTTGTAACGTAAGGTGGACATCAAGGCAAGCTACCTGACATTATACCTAAAGCCTACATTCAATGTCTAAGTTTTCTGTCTTTAAAGGATTAATTTTCTACATTTCAGAAGCTGAACAGTTTGGTTTGATTCTAAACTGACCAGCTGGGGTGCCTGGGTGGCTCAATTGGGCATCTGTCTTCCGCTCAGGTCATGGTCTCAGAGTCCTGGGATTGAGCTCCCCATCGGGCTCTCTGCTCAAGGGAGTCTGTTTCTCCCTCCTCCTCAGCTGTTCCTTCCCGCGTGTGCTCTCTCTTTCTCTTAAATGGGTAGATAAAATCTTAAAAAAAAAAAAAAGAAAATGATTTCTTTTAAAAAATAATAACAATAAACTGACCAGCTATATCCAGACCATTCTTTGGGTGAGGGTTTTGTTGTCATTACTGTGACAGGAAATGTTTTGTAGCAAATAATAGAAAAAAAATAAGAGCATATTTAAGCCGGTGTGAAATCACCCTAGAGTGCCCTATAGAACATAGCCTTTGAAGTAACTGATTTATATTTAGAATAGAAAGTGACCTTTGTTTAAAGTATAGGAAAGGAACTTCTACCCTGGACTGGTTCCTATGTGAATGTTGTCCTAAGCGACCATGAATGGCTGTTGGGCTAGAAATAAAGAGGTTCCTACAGCTATGGGGTGGGAGTGGGGGGAGGGGAGGGCAGGGGACTGTGGCCACCTGGCTCTTATTCTCAGTTCCCTTCTAACTTCCTCACAATCCAAGTCTCATCCTTTACTCCTTCAATGTTTTTTTCTCTCCAAGTCTTCATTTTTACTCTTTTTTCATGAGCACTAACTGAATGGCAAAAGAAATAAGGGCATTAATTAAAAAACCAATTTTAACACAGAAGCATGAATCCGAGATGGGATTAAAAAAGAAAAAAATAATAATAATATAAAAATTATGGCCTGGCAGTCAGACCTGTGTTTAGTCAACATCTACCACGTTTCTGTACCTAATTTAGAACTTGCAGTTTCTTATAAAGGGTGGTAAAGAATTGGTCTATTATGGATTATTTATCTATATATCTATGCCTGTGTGCATGTGGGCATAGATAGATAGATCTATATATATGTTCTTTCTCATTCCAAAACACTTCATCTGTCTTTGTTCAAAAAAGCTTTTTTTTTTTGGTGAATTTTATGTTAAATATATATATAGATATAGATATAGATTTAAGATTTTATTTATTTGACAGAGAGAAACACAGCTAGAGAGGGAACAGAAGCAGGGGGAGTGAGAGAGGGAGAAGCAAGCTTCCCGCCGAGCAGGGAGCCCGATGTGGGGCTCGATCCTGGGTCTCTGGGATCATGACCTGAGCCGAAGGCAGTCGCTCAACCAACTGAGCCACCCAGGTGCCCCAAAGCTTTTTTTTTTTTTTTTTTTTAATGTCTTTTGTGTTTGTCTCCTTGCTTTTGCATTTTCTCCCTTTGTCTTTGCTGGTTGCTTATTGTTTTCTAATTGTTTTCCTCTGGCAACAATATATCTCATTCTAGAGGCTTTTGCATTAGGGGCCATGTTCACAGGTCCCTTACCAAAGGAACAACGAAGGCAAAGCCAGAAAGCACAGACCTCATGCCAGCTTATGATGGCATCACTGTGAAGCCTAGAAGTATGCTTTAAGGCTTGGGGCCGCGCCGCCAGGCTTCCGCCCTCTCTAGGTGGTATTTGCCGGGGCTCCTGCTACCGCCGTGTTGATCCCCCCTTGCTGGAGACAGAGGACCATCCCTTCCTTGGTTACGATGTGATACCTACGTCTGGGTGGTAATCGGGATCCTAAACTGGGCATAGCCACACAGATCGGAATAGTTACTGTTCCCTGCCTCCTACTTTCACCCATAAGTTACATGTTTTTAAAATACAAATTACAACTGCTAACCATGTGATTTTCCTCACATTTGCTTTTAGCCCGACATGACACAACCTGTGCAGCTGGTAGCCAAGACTTTCTTTCAGAACATGTTCTATCTTTGCCAGGAAAGAACAAAGATGATAATAGGGTCCGTGGTCAAAGGAATGAGGCTGATATAAAAGCGAAGGTCAAGCAAAGCTTTATTTCATGCCAAGCATCAGAATTTTACCGGCCCGGGGCCAGGGTCTCTTCTCAGGGGAGAGAGAAGGACCACGCCAAAGTTTTCAGGCTAGCTTTTATAGGGTACTCCCCGCCAAATCACAAGCTTACCAGGGTCACAAGTTAATTTACATTCCCATTATATCGGGGAAAACTGCACCCCAGAGCTGGCTTACCTGAGTTAATTTGCACCTCCATGGTCTCCCATCTGAGCCCTAGTACTGGTATCAGGGCACCCATTCTTAGTTTGTATCTAAATACCTCCGGGGAAGCTCACAGACTGGAGGTTAAGGGGGTTAACTGATTGGGCCTCTCCCCCAACCTGGCTCGCCTTTGTTTTCCGGGGCCCATTTGTCCATAACACCTGGAGCTGTTTTTCTGAGTAAACAGGATGGTGGCTTGGCTTGGATTTTAAAACAGGTCCTTACAATGAAAGAAAGAATCTACTTTGGATGGAAGAAGAAATGGTCAATCCTTTTTTTGAGGGGGGTCTATCTGCCTCTCTCTCCTGCTTGATTATTTCATTTCTTTACATCCTTTGAGCTTCCGCAGTGAGCTGTTGGTGCCTCCCAATCGCTGTGTTGGGATACAGGAACTGGCCAGTTTTTATTTTTCCTCCCGCCCTTCTCTTTCCTGTTCTCTGTCTTTCTGAACCAAAGATCAGCGTTCACATGATGCTTGAAAGAGAGTCTTTTGCTTTTAAATGCTATATTTTAGTTTGGTGTGTAGAGCCACACTGAAAACAGTTTTTCATTCGGAGCATTGGAGAGTAGTTGAATGAAAGGAAAACTATTGACCCTACTGACCTTTTCTGATCTCACTATTCATTGTAGTGTCATTCTAGGTAAGTGATAGCTCTAATGTAAGCTGGGGAACAAAAATCTAAAATGGGTGGTATTCCATAACTGGTATGCCACTTTGAGCCTCACCCTGTAATTGTCTTTCTTCTCTCTATTGGGTTTAATTTTTTTTTTAAAGATTTTATTTATTTATTTGACAGAGAGAGAGAGAGAGAGAGAGAGATCACAAGTAGGCAGAGAGGCAGGCAGAGAGAGAGGAGGAAGCAGGCTCCCCGCTGAGAAGAGAGCCCGAGGTGGGCCTTGATCCCAGGACCCTGAGATCATGACCTGAGCCGAAAGCAGAGGCTTTAACCCACTGAGCCACCCAGGCGCCCTGGGTTTAATATTTAAGATGAAAATTAACAGGAAAATTAACGGGGAGAGAAAGATCATTTTAGAGGTGACCATAGAACAAGCAGAAGAAAATTATATACTTGTATCAGAGTTTCACTTTTTTCTCCAATAGTTATTCTTTCCACCACTGAAGGAACTTTTGTTAAAACAATCATCTCTAATGTTTAATTTCAGTGATCGCCATGCTATGCTTGGACTCTGTGCCACATGCAGAGAATGTCTTCCTCGTAGATTAATTTCAGATTCCTTTAGGAGTCTCCACAAGGCGTTCTCCATCCACTGTTTTCTACCCATGACCTTCACTTTGTTACATTTTCTGTTCTTCTACTACCATCTCCAGGTTTTAGTCTGCATTTCTTCCTCATGTTTCGGGAATTGTGTTGCAGAGGTCAACTAAAAGAACAGAGTTTTTAGTGAAAAACATTTAAAGAAGTAGAAGTGAGGGATGCCTGGGTGGCTGCAACCATTAAGATCTGCCTTTGGCTCAGGTCATGATCCCAGGGTCCCGGGATTGAGTTCTGTGTTGGTCTCCTTGCTCAGCAGGGAGACTGATTCTCCTTCTGCCTGCTGCTCCTCCTGCTTGTGCTCTCTGTCTGTCAAATAAATAAATAAAATCTTAAAAAAAATTATCATCGAATGTCCAGTAATAACAAGGAGACACTGCTTTCTCCCTTGAGACTTGATTGCTTCACATTATAAATCTGTAAAGCAACTGAGAAGTAGACTTTCAATATTTAATATTGTCAGGATATATAAAACCTTTCAATATAAAATTTATGTATCCCACTACATTCCTATTTCCCTCTTTTGGAATTTGCTGGATACATAGTTAATGTGATCAGTACTGCAAAGGATGCTAAGTTATGCATTTGGTCTTGGAAGATTAAAAAAGGTCTATCATACCAACCTGTTTCTTTTAGAATTAATAATAAAGAAGCCTGAACAATTTCTTGAAATTTCAAGTCCATTTTTGAATTATAGGATGACTCCATTTATAATTCCCACAGAAACGTAAGTATGTAACATTCTTTCCCACAAATACATTTTGTTGACAAATGAAGTATTGTGTGAATTGTGTATTTAGAAATGTGTGCTTTGGTGACAGATGCACTAAAGTTTGAATCGCTGCAGTGATTACAGGAAAACAGTATTCTTAGATTCTTTTTCACAGTAATAAGTAGAGAAGATAAATTCAGAATAGATAAAAATAAACCTTAACTATGCCTGGCTTTACAGCTTTGGCTACTGTTTTAGTAGAGTAAGGTACTTTGTTTCACTTAAACATTAGCACCGACACATGCTTTTGGTTGTTATCTGATAATGAAATCATAAGAGCAGAGGATTGTCCTAGAAACCAGAGAGATGAAGTGTGTCAATGTTAGGGGGAAAAAAACATAAATCGAACAACAAAGATAATCAAGAAGGAAAAGGAGGAAGAGGAGAAAGAGAAATCCAAATCCAAATATACTAACGTTTGTACACCGCAAAAGGGATAGAGAGTAAGACTATCATCCTGGATTTAACATTTCTAATGAGCTCAGAGAAGTGAGCAGGAAGTGCCTAGATAGCAATGAGAAGAATTAGTGAGTGATATGAGTGGAGGATAAGATTATTACCACTAAAACTGTGGTAATTTGTTATGCTGTGATAAGTAACTAATACAGGGATATATACATATGTCAAAGATTTCCAAATTTATAGTCTGACTTTGCAGGTAATTGTACTTCAATAATCCACCAATAGCATTGTAATATATAAGAATAAATAATAATATGTAAAATGGTTTTAAAAAATCAAACAGGGATTCTAGGGAATTCAAGAATACAATAATAGCCAAAAGTAAGAATTCAGTGGATGTGCTTCATCAGAGATTAGATACGGCAAAAAAGACAACTGGCAAAATGGAAAATAGATCAGAGATAATATCTAGACTGAAAGATCAAGACCAAACATGAATAAATAAATGAGGAAAATACGGTAAAAACGAATGGGGCAAGTTGAAAAAGACCAACATACTTGCAGTGGGTCTGAGAAATAGAGGATACAGAGATGGGGGAATGATCAGAAACTAAAAATATAATGGCGAAATATCCCAAAGTAAAAAAAAAATAAAAGATCAAGTCAAGAATCAGGAAGGCCTGACATCAAGCAATAGAAACACAAGGAAAACTGCAACTAGACACATCCTAGTGGAACCAAAGACAAATAGGGTACAGTGATATGTAGGGATAGAGTCAAAGTACTGCCTCAAGAAACAACCTGGGTGAATGTCACACACAGAAGTATTAGACCAAAGAAGTCTGGTATAAAAAGTATGTGGGTTGCTTTTAATTATTCTTCTAACAGACATTATGCAAAGAAAAATAAAAAGCAACCCATGGTATTGGAAGTCCGATGGTGGTTTTCTGTGGTGAGGAGGACTGCTGTGCTTGGGAGACACTTGGTAGGGCTCATGGGGCACTGGCAGCATTAGTATCCCTTGATCAGAATCACGGTGACATGGCCATGCTTCCGTTGAGATTGTTCAGCAAGTTTTATATTTATGACTTGGTCCCTTGTTGAATGTCTTTTAGACTTAAGTAAAACTTCATGAAACATTAAGTCTAAAACCCAGATCTCAGTGACTCTGACACCTGATTGGATTCAACTAATTCACTGTTTGAATCTGTTATGAGTTTCTCAGCTTCTTTATTCAAAGCAATGGAGCAAAAATCAAAGATGTGAATAGCATTTCACCCTACATGAACGAAAGGTCTCTTTTCTTGCTTTGCTGTGTAGTCAGAGTTCTCAGGTCAGCATGAGTGCAAGCCCTTTTTTCGGCAAGTCCTTGAGAGTGACTGCTCGCACAAGCGCTTTCCCTGGAACCCTGGCTCTCTAGCAATATGCCAAATTTCCCCATTCTTTGTACCTCACAAATATGTTTTTGCTACCCTCTAGTGGCGATTTCAGGTAAATCAGAGATGGTCAGCTTGAGGTAAATTAAGAACTTCCACTGAACACAAGGGAAAAAAAAATGTAGGAAATCTGTATACATGAAATCTAATTTTATCTTTGAAAAGTACATAACCTAAAATGTATTTGCTATAACAAATGTCTTTTTATTGTTCCTGTAAACCTGTAGGAATGACAAAAGCAATTCAAGGTCATGTAAGCAATTACTTGAAAGGAAATATTGTACACTTCAGTACCTAGTATGAATGTCGCAATGATAAACTCAAGTGCTCGAGACTCACTCAGATTTCTGACTCTGAGTCCCCTCTCACTGATACATTGCTCTCATACTGAGTTAAATCAAGTCCAAATGTCAAATTCCTACATTCTGATCGTCAACATTTAAAGTTGACCACCACAGTTTTAAAATAGCATTCCAGAACAGTTTTACAACAATGCATTGGTTGATAGAGATATTTCTTCAGTAGTGTAGAAATAAAGTCACTGTTTTTAATGTGAAATAAAATTTATTATTGGTTATAAAAGGAGTTGATAAAATGAACACAATCAGAAATTTCTACTGTTGACAAAACTGCTGTTATTTAATGTACAATGTAGTATCAGTCTGCCATAAAAAAAGAAGGAAATCTTGCCATTTGTGACAACAGGGATGGACCTTAAGGGTATTCTGCTAAGTGAAATAAGTCAGACAGAGAAAGACAAAGGCCATATGATCTCACTTTTATGTGGAATCTAAAAAATTTAAAACAAAAACAAACACCCAGGATACAGAGAGTAGATTGATGGTTGTCAGAGGAACGGGGTGGGTGAAAAATGGGTAAACTGGGATCAAAAGGTACAGACTTCCAGTTATAAAATAAATAAGTCATGAGATACAAGGTACATAAGGACTGTAATTAATATGCTGTATTGTGTATTTGAAAGTTGCTAAGAGTGTAGATTCCTAAGAGTTCTCATCACAAAGAAAAACAATTGCAACTATTTGTAGTGATGGATGTTAACTAGACTTGTGATCATCTTACAATATATGTGAATAGCAAATCATCATGTTGTACACCTGAAACTAATATAGCGTTATATAGCAATTAAACCTCAATAAAAACTGTAGTTATTTATTACTAAATCAAATAAAAAATTAAGATAACGGAAGTTTTTTTTTATTAGTCATTTTGTACAGTCTTTTATTAAGAAAGGAGTGCCTACAAGATTTGATTTATCATCCATTACTGAAAATGATGAAACCACCACCATTAGCCAGGCAGACTTAAGCCAACTGACAGGAACAGTTTCTCAGGTAACTATGTTACTCTTATTATTGGCCCAATTCTTACTTATAAAATAACTTTTCTTAACTTGTGAAACATATTATACACAAAAGACTGTAGGGGCACCTGGGTGGCCAGGTTAAGTCTCTGCCTTTGGCTCAGGTCGTGATCTCAGGGTCCTGGGATCGAGTCCTGCATCAGTCTCTCTGCTCAGCAGGGAGCCTGCTTCCCCCTCTTTCTCTGCCTGCCTCTCTGCCTACTTGTGATCTATCTCTGTCAAATAAATAAATAAATAAAATCTTTTTAAAAAACTGTATAACATGCATTTGGACAGACTAAAGGACACTATGAAAATAAGCTTCTTAGATTATAAAGTGGCATATTCATTCCTTACAGAAGTCCCCTGGGCATCTCCTATCTGCTATTCAGAGTTTGGTATTGACAAAGCACATACTCCTCTTCTTCTTCCTCCTCCTCCTTGTCCCTTTCTCCTTCTTCTCCTCCTCCTTCTCCTCCTTCTTCTCCTCCTTCTCCTTCCCCTTCTCCTCCTCCTCCTCCTCCCTCTTCCTCTTTTTCCTCCTCCTTCTCCTTCAAATTTTACTTATTTGAGAGAGAGAGAGAGAGAGAGAGAGAGAGAGAGAGAGAAAGCATATGAACAGGACAGCACAAGCAGGGGGAGCAACAAAGAGAGAGGGAGAAGCAGACTTCCCATTGAGGAGAGCACTGGATGCCAGGCTCAATCCCAAGATCCTGAGATCATGACCCAAGCCAAAGGAAGATGCTTAACCAGCTGAGTCACCCAGGTGCCTCAAGCCCATACTCTTCTAATTTTGCCAATTATGTGTATATGTTTATAAACAATATAACCGTAGTTTAATTGTTATATAATTTTATTTACATGAACTCATTAATTCCTCTGGGGCTTTCTTCACTTAGCATCATTTATGATATTTGTCTTTTGTTGCATGTCAGAGTTCATTCATTTCACTGGTGAAGGAATCTAATATATAACCAAACTACTTCTTTAAAATTGCCACATTGTTAATGTTGTAGTCATTGCTTCTTGTTTCTTCTTTCTTCTTTCAGGTTTTTATTTAAATTCTAGTTAGTTAACATAAAGGGTAATATTGGTTGCTGGAGTAGAATTTAGTGATTCATCACTTACAATGATTCGTAACTCAGTGCTCATCATAGCAAGTGCCCCCCTTAATACCCATCCCCCATTATCTCATTCCCACCCACCTCCCTCCATCAACCCTCAGTTTGTTCTCTTTCTTTAAGAGTCTCTTATGGTTTGCTTTCCTCTCTCTTTTTTCCCCCTTTCCCATATGATCATCTGCTTTGTTTCTTAAATCATATATGAGTGAAATCATGTAGTATGTCTTTCTCTGACAATTTTGCTAAGCATAATGCACTCTAGCTCCATCCATGTTGCTGCAAATGGCAAGATTTCATTCTTTTGACAACTGAGTAATATTCCATTGTATATATATATCACCTCTTCTTTATCCGTTCATCAGTCACTGGACATTTTGTCTCTTTCCATAGTTTGGCTATTGCTGACAAAGCTGCTAGAAACATTGGGAGCTTCTTTTTTCTTATCTGTATAGACAGTGATACCATGATGACCCTTGTATGCCCCTGTACACATGGGCCAGCATTTCCAGAGTTGCAGAGTTTGTAACCTTTTATGTGCTATGGTTCCTGTTGCCAATTTTATAAAACTTTAACACACAATGAAAGTAAGTCATCTGCATCTGCCTATTAGTTGAGTGTTGATGATAGGGAATAGTGGAAAACGAAGTAGCTCTTTGGGTTAGCACCATGAGAATACAGAACTTCACTGTTTGGTGGTGAAATGACGGCCAGCTACAGGTCACGGGCATATCTTGACACCTAACAGTGGGCCACATAACTGTAATTTCAGAATAGTGATCAACACAGGTGACCTTTGAAGATAGTTGCAACAACTGTAATAGTATGTAAAATAGTGTGATTTCTTCCATAAAGTCACAGTTGTTGCTAATGATATTGTGGCTTAGTCACCTGCATTGATAAACCAATGAAGAAAATGCTAAACTTGGACTAAAGATGAATTTTTTTCAATTTCCCATGTTCATGGATTCCTGAAATCTTAACTCTGGACCCCAAGGGACACTCAATTAGGAAGTCCTGCTCTGGAATGTGAATCTGGGAGTATAACTGATGGGTCACGGGGCATTCACCCATTTAACATTACTACAAAATGCCCGACAGTTTTCCATTACAGGTGTATTGATACGTACTTCTGTCAGACCTGGTTAAGAGTTTTCTTTTCAAGGCATCATGCCCAACATCATGCGTAATATTTCAACTTTTGCCAGTGTGGTGGGTGTCAAAGGGTATTTATTTTTTAATAGGTAATATATTCACATGTTTCAAAATAAAAGTATAAGGGACCCCTGGATTGTGCAGTCAGTTAAACATCTGACTCTTGGGTTTAGCTCAGGTCATGATCTCAGGGATGTGAGATAGAGCCCCATGTCAGGTTCTATGCTCAGCAGAGAGTCTGCTTGGAATTCTTTCTCCCTCTCCCTCTGCTCCTCCTGTTCATACTCTCTCTCTCTCTCAAGTAAATAAATCTTTAAAAAATTAAAAAAATATACACATACATGAAGAACTCTTGTTTCTATTAATATACTTCATTTTCACTGCTCTGCACTTCAAATGATACTTTCTGTGTTTTGTTATGCAAATTGAGGGAAACACACTGATAGCATCCCATAACTGCCCTTCTTCTATTCAAAATTTAACAAAAGAATTTTTACTTAATAAGTACTGGAGATAATTTCATATCTATACATAAAGAGTGTCTTTATTCTTAAAGTTGCATATTTCATTAGGTGAATGAACCCTAGTTCATTTCCACCAACCTGTCTAGATGGCACAAGATACCTTGCAGGGCACACCATTGCATTCAAGGGAATATTTTTTGTTTCTTTTTTAGTATTAATTGAAAGCAGACAAATAATTGAGAAATCTGGTAAGGAAAATGAATAGATTTTAACATTTTAAAAGTTTTTCTGTAGTTTTAAGCTATCCCATGCAGTAGTTATAGAGTCAAAAACACCATAAAAAATTGTCAATCTGTCTTATTCCTCCTTATTCCCTTCACCTTCCCCCCCCCCCAGAATCAATCACTTTTATTAGTGTTTCTTCTGGTGTGTATCCCTACATTTCTAAATAGTAGGCATGTACATTATTTTTTTCTCAACTCTGCAAAAATACCTAGTATATGGCAGACACAGTTACATATTTATTGAATGATGGGATTCTGTTATTTCTTGATCTGCTGATTTAGATATTACACCTTGTTGTGGAAGATAAGAATGTAGCACTGCTGTCCTCACTCACCATGGCAAACCTCCACTTTCCTCTGTCTTCCAGATTTGTTTACTTCAGAAATCTTTGTTCAATCTATATTCTAGCTATATAAGGATTATTACCATGGAAGCAAAAAGGGAAAGAAATTTCCATATCTATTTATTATCTATATATCTATCTATCTAACTATCATCTATCTATCACATTTTGTTTATTGTTCATTCATTCATTCATCAAAGGGCCTTTGGTGAACTATTCTGCTATGACCATAGGTGTAAAATATCTCCTTGAACACTGCCTTCAATTCTGTGGGTTTATATCCAGATGTGAAATTGTTGAATCCCATGGCAAGTCTACTTTAATTTTTCAGTAGCTACCATGCAGTTTTTCACTTTCTATGCTAAGAGTGCATAAGATTTCCAGTTTCTCTACATCCATGCCAACATGCACTCCTGTTTTTATTTTTTTTATAATAGTAGCCATCATAACAGGTATGAAGTTACATCTCATTACTCTTTTTTTTTTTAATTTATTTTTTCTTTTTTTTTTTTTTTTTTTTTTT
>PITA01019896.1:0-36324 GCA_004023965.1 Spilogale gracilis | reverse complement strand
GGAAAAACAGCATTCTGAAGGAAAGATAAAGCTTTACATACTTATTTTAATGACCAAACATTGCATATTTGCAAGAAGCTAGAATAAGAGCAAAGGAAACTTCAATAATAATAAGAAAAAAATCAGGACAAGAGCAGATCAATTAGGGATGCTTGGGTGGATCAGTCCGTTAAGCATCCACCTTCTGCTCAGGTCATGATCCCAGGATCCTGGGATCAGGCTCAGGGATCTCTGCTCAGTGAGGAGTCTGTTCCCTCTTCCTCTGCTCCTTCCCCGGACCAATCCACCCCACCCAGATCTGCAGTTCAATCTCTCTCTCTCAAATAAATAAATAAATAATATCTTAAAAAAAAAAAAAAGATCAGGGTGCCTGGGTGGCTCAGTGGGTTAAAGCCTCTGCTTTCAGCTCAGGTCATGATCTCAGGGTCCTGGGATTGAAGCCCACATCGGGCTCTCTGCTCAGCAAGGAGCCTGCTTCCTCCTCTTTCTGCCTGCCTACTTGTGATCTCTCTCTCTGTCAAATAAATAAATAAAATCTTTTTAAAAAAAGAGCAGATGATAATAAGGGAAATTAACCAATCAAAAAGCTGTTTCTTTGAAATTATCAACAAAATTCAGAAACCTCTAGCTAGGAATGATTAAGGGAAAAACAAAACAAAATCACCAATATTAAGAATTAAATAAGTGTTTTTGTTTCAGATCCTATTGGCATTAAAAGGAAAATTTTATATTATAAACTTTATGCTAACGTTGAACAAGCTGGATGAAACTAACAAATCTCTTAAAATACACAACTTACTAAACTAATACAAGATGAAACAGTAAATTTCAACAGCTCCATAGCTATTAGAAATTAAATATATTATCAAAAATCTTCCCACAGGGGCGCCTGGGTGGCTCAGTTGGTTAAGGGATTGCTTTCGGCTCAGGTCATGATCCTGGAGACCCAGGATCGAGCCCCACATCAGGCTTCCTGCTCAGCGGGAAGCCTGCTTCTCCCTCTCTCAGTCTCTTTGCTTGTGTCCCCTCTCTCTCTGTCAAATAAATAAATAAAATCTTAAAAAAAAAAAAATCTTCCCACAGATAAAACGTCCTCTTAGGGACAGATGGTTTCACAGTGAAATCTACCAAACATTCAAGGAAGATATCAAACCACTATTACCCAATCTTTATTAAGAAACAGAGGAGAGAATACTTCCTCACTCATTTTATGAGGCTAGCATAACCCTAACACCCAACTCAGATGCACTGATACAAAGCTCTGAAGCACTGGTAGAAAAATCCTTAGCAAAAAATTAGCAAATCAGATGCAATAAGAAAAAAAAGATGAGATATCATGACTAAATAGCTTTTATTCCAGGCATGCAAGATTGGTTTAACATTAAAATCCAACTGATGTCTCTTTCTTCTTGCCAGACTTAATACCTCCATTTCTTCCAAGAGATACCAAGACAGACAAGGTAGAACCTTGTAGGAGAGCCTCAACTACATCACATGGCCTGGTGCAGGAAGCTTCTTTGTCCCCCAAAGGCTCAGAACTCTCCTCCCTCACTCAAAGACAAAAAGACAGCTAGGATCTTCCTACTGGGGAGATTTTATTTATTTATTTATTTATTTATTTATTTATTTATTCATTCATTCATTCATTCATTCATTCATTTATATTTTGGAGGGGGAGATTTTCCACATCCCTCCCTCACCAGGATATATCTGGTGGCCTGGTCTGAGGAAACCTCTTTTGTCCTATCAGATGGCAGTTGAGGAATCAGATAACCAAGCAAATCAAAATAACATCACAAATTCTCTGAAAATTAAACTGCAGTTGAAACCATAGCCCACAAATGCCATGTAAGACCTACACACTAAAACTAATTAAGGTGACTGATTGCCAAAATAAAATTTACATAAGACCCACAGTCTCCTAATAAAATAGACAAAATGTGAAGAATACAATTGAAAATCACCTGAAGTACCAGAACTAAGAATATTGCAATGACTAAGATATAACAATCAGTGGACACCAACATTATTGAGATAAATTAGATTTTAAAGCATCCATTATTAAAAAAAAGATTTCAACCATCAATTATAAATTCTCTTGAAACAAGTGAAAATGAAAAAACTGGAAATCCCAATAGAAAAAACAGAATCTATTAAAATCAAGATGGGAATCACAGAACTAAAAAATACAATATTGGAAATTAAAAAAAATTGCTGGTTAGGCTTGAGAGTGGAACAGAAATGAAAGAACAGAATTAGTGAACTTGAGGACAGAACAATAGGATTCACTGAATGATGACAAATCCAGCATTTGAATGACAAATCCAGCATTGGCCCAGAAGGAGAAAGGGAATAGAAGACAGAAAAAGTATTTGAAGAAATATGGTTAAATGGACATGGTTAAATGTGTGTGTGTTTTTTTAAAGATTTTACTTATTTATTTGACAGAGAGAAACACAGCGAGAGAGGGAACACAAGCAAGGGGAGTGAGAGAGGGAGAAGCAGGCTTCCCACCGAGCAGGGAGCGCGATGTGGGGCTT
Source organism: Spilogale gracilis (assembly GCA_004023965.1). NCBI lineage: Eukaryota > Metazoa > Chordata > Mammalia > Carnivora > Mephitidae > Spilogale > Spilogale gracilis. Next base: position 33,784 of record PITA01019896.1, on the reverse strand, counting down.
GATCCCAGGTCTCCTGGATCATGACCTGAGCTGAAGGCAGTCGCTTAACCAACTGAGCCACCCAGGCATCCCGACATGGTTAAATGTTTAAATGGTTAAATGTTGAATGGACAACATAGGAATATGGATACACAAGATAGACTATTCCTCGTGAGTTTAGTAAGAAATATTTGATTATTGAAAAAAAATTATTGCATAATTTCATGTCCAAATTGATGCTATTTAAAAGTGGGGAAACAGATGGTTCTAAATAAATTAAGATTTCTACACTCAAAAAGGTAAATTGTTGATACCAATAAATGTTACATGTCACATATGTATATTAAAATACCCAGAGTAACCATTATGAAAACCATAAAAGGTATGAATTTAAAAATACTGTAGATCAGACAAGATTAAATCCTAAAAAAATTTCAAGTAAGGCACAGGAAATTAAAAAAAAAAAAAGATGAATGCAGAAATGAGATATAGGGCACCTGGGTGGCTCAGTTGGTTTAGCAACTGCCTTCTGCTCAGGTCATGATCCTGGAGTCCTGGATCAGCAGGGGGTTTGCTTCTCCCTCTGACCTTCCCCCTCTCATGTTTGCTCTCTCTCATTCTCATTCTCTCAAATAAATAAATAAAATCTTAAAAAAAATGAGATTTAGAGGAAACATAAAGAAATTAAAAGAGAGAGAGAGAGAGACTTCTGTGATCACATAATTACCTTAAATGTAAATGATCTAAATACATCACTAAAAAGATTGGTAGAGTGTATAAGATCCACAATAAGAAACTCACTTCAGGATGAAAGTAAGAAGAAGAAAAAAGTTTTATTATGCAAACAATCAATAGTGGCAGGAGTATCTATATTATTTGATAAGGTAGATTTGAGAGAAAGAAAATTACTAGAGACAAAGAGGGTATTACATAATGATAAATGAGTGAACCCACAAAGAAAATGTAAGGATCCTCAGGGTGTGTACACCAAACAACAGAGGCTCAGAATATGTGGAATAAAAACTGATAGAACTGGAAGGAGAAATAGACAAATCCACAATTATATCCCCTTGTGGTACATGCTACACATGTTAATTCTTTTTTTTTTCTTTTCTTTTTAAAGAGAAAGAGAGGTAGAGGGGCAGAGGAAGAGGGAGAAGGAGAGAGAGAATCTCAAGCAGGCTCCTTGCCCAGCTCAGTGTCACAAACCTGAGATCATGATCAGAGCTGAAATCAAGAGCTGGACACTTAACTGACTGAGCCACCCGGGTTCCCCACACATGCTATTTCAACAACATAATCAAATGACAGAATATTATTGATGTACATAGAACACTCTACCCCCAAACAGCAGAGAAGTCCATGGAACATTCTTCAAGAGAAGGTATAACCGGGCCTTAAAAAAAAGACAAACCTGAATGTGTTTGAAGGAGTTAAAATCATATAAAGTGTAAATAATTTGTGACTCAAGAAGTCTCAAAAGAAAAAAAAAACCTAACTCAATGAAAACAATAACAACAAAGCAGAGTGTATGGGATGAAGCTAAAGCAGTGCGGGGAGGGAAATGTATAGTACTAACATTTATACTAAAAATGAAGAAATGAAGAAATATCTGAAATCGATAAGCTACATTCCTACCTTAGGAATTAGAAAAAGAAGAACCAAATAAACTCAGAGTAAGTGGATAGAAGGAAATAAGAAAGGAGCAGACATCAGTGAAATTGAAAGCAGAAAAACAATAGAGAAAATCAATGGGTAAAAAGCTCATCCTTTTAAAAAATCAGGAAAATGGATAAACCTGTAGTGAGACTGACAAAAATAAAAATATGCAAGAAAGAGGGCTTCCTGACTGGCTCAGTTTGTGGTACATCCAATTATTGATCTCAGGATTGTGAGTTTAAGCCCCATGTTGGTGTAGAGATTAATTAAAAATTAAATCTTTAAGAAATATATATATGGGGTACCTGGGTCATGCCAGTAAGCTAAGCAACTGACTCTTGCTTTCTGCTCAGGTTGTGATCTTGGGGTCATGATATCAAGCCCCACCTCAGCCCCCACACTCAGGGGACTCTGCCTGAGATTCTGTCTCACTCTCTCAATCTGCCCCTCCCCCATGTGTGCTCATGTGCGTGCTCTCTTTCTCTCAAATAAATAAATAAATATTTTAAAAAATTGTGTATATATATATATATATATATGCGTGTGTGTGTATATATGTATATATATGAAAGAAATCCCCTATATTAGCAATGAAAGAAGGGATATCATGACAGATCCCACAAGCCATTGAAAAAATAGTAAGAATACTGTGAATACCTTTATCTTCATAAATTTGACAATTTAGAAGAAATGGACCAATTACATAAAAATCACAAACTTCCAAGCTCAGCCAATAGATAATCTGAATAACCCTATAGGCATTAAAGCAATTCAGTTCACAGTTTAAAAGCTCCTGAAAAAGAAATCTCCAGGCCTAGATATCTTCTGTGGAAAACTCTATGAAACATTTGAAGAAGAGTTAACCCCAATTTTATACAATCTATTCCAGAAAGTTAAAAGTTTGTGGAAAACCACAGACCAGTATCTCTCATGAATTAAGATGTAAAAAATCCTCAACAAAATGTTATCAAACCAAATCCAACAATATATATGGAAAAAAATTATATGCTATGACTAGTGGATTTATTCCAGTTATGCAAGGCTGATTCTACATTTGAAAATTAATCAATGTAATCTACCACTATCAATAAACTGTAAGTGAAAAATTAAAGTCCATATTTATAGGGGCTCCTGGGTGGCTCATTTGGTTAAGCGACTGCCTTCGGCTCAGGTCATGATCCCAGAGACCCGGGATCGAGTCCCACATCAGGCTCCCTGCTCAGCAGGAGGCCTGCTTCTCCCTCTCTCACTCCCCCTGCCTGTGTTCCCTCTATGGCTGTGTTTCTCTCTGTCAAATAAATAAAATCTTTAAAATAAAAAATAAAGTCCATATTTATAATATATGTGAAATGTATTTTTATCTTGGCTGCAAATGAGAAAATAAAATTAAATTCCTTGTACAGTTCTGCTCCCAAATACAAAATACTTAAAATGTACCAGTGATATCCAAGGCTTTTACATTGAAAATACTGATGTGATTTTAAAGAAGACCCAACTAAATGGAGATATATGTACCATATTCATGGGTTATAAAATGAAATGTTGTTAGGGTCAATTCATTCCAAGTTGATCTACAGATTAAACAAAATCCTGTTCTAATTTCAGTCCTTTTTTTTTTTTTTTAAAGAAATGGACAAACAGGCCTTTAAATTAAATGTGGATGCAAGCGCCCTAGATTTGTCAACCCAATAATAAAAACAACCACCAAAGTTGAAGGCCTCACTCTTCACTGGGTAAGAGTGCCTCTGTATTATTTCTATCAGTGTATCCATCATGTTTTACTGTAATTATTGTTAATAAAATGTATGTCCCTTGAGAATGGGGGAAAATGTCTTAATTATCTCAGTCTTTTTAAAAATACTGTATCCAGCTTTATTAAGGATAATTTTCATAAACAGTCATGGTATTTCAGGCAGGGCATGGGTAGACGATCATTAATAATATATAACAACTTTCAAACTCTCTTGTTCAATCGACTACCAAAATCAAAATCCACTATAAGACCCAATGAAGTCTTCATGTGAAGCTCTGGACAGGGAAAGTTTAGAGTGAAGGTTGATGTTTCACATTTAGCATATTGTTCAACAAACTTTTCACAAGCCAATCCTGACTTTCCGGAAATGAAATGAAGATCCACAAGCTAAAAAAGGAGCTCTTTGGAGGATGCCATCTCCATGGTTACACTGGAGAGGTCAGATTACCTGATATACTGGGAACATGTTTTGGGGTCAGGATCCAACAGGTCTCTGAGTTTAAGGGAGTCAAGTCTATGGTGAAGGCAGAGAGGGAGAAGAGGAATTTTAATTTTTCCTCACCATAAGGTGTGCCAAAGTGTGTCAACATCAAGGAATTCTTCTTCCTGGGAGCCAAGAGAAATTTCTCAAAAGTACATGGGAAAGGTGTTTCCTCCCTGTATATCAGTCTAGCTTCGGAGACATTCTACTCTTGACATATGCCCTTTCTCCAAAACAACTATGAAGTGTTCTGTGTGCTAACAACATAGCCTAAAAAAAAAATTAAAACAAAATTCTGCATTCTTAGAAAACTCGATAAAAAATGGTATTTCAAACTGTACAGTCACAAGCACACAGGTATGACTTGACATCTCCAGGGCCCTCAGCTTTCTGTGCCTGGTGTGTTTTGGCATCTCTGTTCCCGCAGGGTTATTCCCATCCTTGCCAGCATCAGCTTTCCCCTCTCCCTTTGGGAGACCTTCTCTCCCCTTTTGGCAGGAGCATTTTTAGGCTTGGACTATGGCTCTGGAAGAGCAGATTTAGCAGATAACCATGCAGAATTTCACCTTGGCTTTATTACCTGGAGCATCCCCTTCAGCCTTTCTTTTGGGCATGGGGACGATGTGGGGAGGTCAAGGTGCTGGATGCAGGGAAGCAGCAGTGTGAGCTTTGGTCAGGCTGGGGATTCGTTCTGACCTCTTCTTCATGCTGCTCCGATCATCTTTGTCTTAGTCACCTTTTGTCTTAACACAGCATAGATGTCTTCAGTAAAATGTGTTGAATTGGTTAAAATACCGACCATTTGTGTTTATATAATTTAAATTTGAGAAAAAAGGAAGACGGGCATGTAAGTCACTCAGCTCGTGGCCAGGGGTTTCTGGTGATAACAACAGAAATGTAGCCAGCTTTTCCTCTTTCCAAGAGCAAGGTCCAGAATCTTGGGACTCTGGTTTCCCTTTAACACATGGGGAACTTCCCTGGAGGTAATTCAGTGAGTATGGTTCTACATAAAGGAATTACCTGGAATCTGGCTTTAGCCAATCACACATTAATTATTCAAGCCAAATATTGCTTGCCAGTTTTTGTCTTTGTTTATATTGGCTCTGATGATTTGGAATATGTATCACTCTATTCTTCAAGGCGAAACAGAGGAACCCCCTTCAACATTTAAGTGAACTCCTCAGTTTTAAGTAACGTCAGCCAATAGATTTTATATCTTGCCAGTTTTCTAATACTTTACTCTTAATCCACAGCCCTGTGGAATTTTATAAATAACGTTGATAAATCCAAAAGGCCATCCACTTTCTCTTCACAGAAGTTGCAAATTGGTGTTGGTCTATGTGTGTGCATTTCCAGCCATTCTTCTTACCCAGAACTGTTTGTTTGCAATGACATTGGGTCCAGTTTAGTGTCCTTTGAGATTACCCATAAAGGCTTTTGAAATTGTTTTTTGTTTGATTGCTTATCTTTGGGAAACTTCACAGCACACTGTTGAAGTCATCGCCGTCAAAGCCTGTTTTTCTCTTCATTAGGTCATTAAGGACAGCACAAAATCAAGTATAAGAAGTAGCTTTTTACTTCTATTATAATCAAAGATGCTCTTATTTGATTTCCTGGGTTTCTCATTCTCACAGTTTCTGATCCAGAGTATTTAAACATTGTGAAGGTCATGCAAAACAAATAATCTGTTCAGATAAAGAGTCAACACTGTCCACTGTGAGGGTGGTTATGGGGACACAGACAAAGTGTGTGCTTTAAAGGGTCAGATTCAGTCTCACAGGTAGCATCGACAGGTTCATGCCATAGTCTGTGGGTAGCGTCCAGCCGGTCAGTGTTTGCTGAGCATCAGTAATGGGCTGCATTCAGTGATATGAAGATTCCAGACATGAAAAAGATAAGGTTTGGGGCACCTGGGTGGCTCAGTTGGTTAAGTGACTGCCTTCGGCTCAGGTCATGATCCCGGAGACCCGGGATCGGGTCCCACATCGGGCTCCCTGCTCGGCGGGAAGCCTGCTTCTCCCTCTCTCACTCCCCCTGCTTGTGTTCCCTCTCTGGCTGTGTTTCTCTCTGTCAAATAAATAAAATTTTAAAAAAAAAAAGATGAGGTTCCTAGACATATATTGCATTATTATGCAAAGAAATATACGATAAGGATCAATGGAAATGTATGAATTAACACTTTTTTTTTTTATGAATTAACACTTTTAAAAAAAAAGATTTTATTTACTTATTTGAGAGACACACAGAGCACAGGCAGGTGGAAGGACAGAGAGAGAGGGAGAAGCAGACCCCCTACTGGACAGGAAGCCTGGTGTGGTGTTCGATCCCAGACACTAGGACCAAGACCTGAGCCAAAGGCAGATGCTCAATGGGCTGAACCAGCCAGACACCCTTGAATTAACATTGTTGAAGCTGAAGGGTAAAAGAAACTTACAATTGGTATATGCTGCAAGTTTTCATGGAAGAGCATGGTGTTCGAGCTGGGCCTTAAAGGAGGGTAATAGTTTCATTGGGAAGGAAGGAATGCCAGGTGGATGAAATAGCACATGCAAAAGCCTAGAAATGAGAAAGGGCCAAAATCCATCTGTCATGGACTTTGTGCAGAGTATTCTGGTCAACAAAACTTTAGTTGTGAGCTGTTTCATTCAAAATGGTGACGATATGGGAAGCAGGAGATGTATTTAACCAAAGTCACCTCTGTACAAAAGCCACTTAGGGATTTCTTATCAGAAAAAGTAGACTTTTTTTTCCCCAAAGAACAGCTTACTCAGTAGAATAAATCCAATGCAAAGACTTTGCCTTGCACTCTTGTCATATAGTGGTCAGATGTTTCCTGTCTGTTGGACAGAGTTGAGAGAACTGACCTAAGCAGGGTCGTTAGGTGGGACCCAAAGGTGAAGAGCTGTTCAAAAAATGGGGTTGATACAGCATCGCAGATTGGTGTTTGATACAAACATCAACTTTAAGAATCATAGCACTTCTGTTTTTTTTTTTTTATGATTTTATGTATTTTAGAGAGTGTGCACAATTGCGGGGAGGGGCAGAGGCAGAGCGAGAGAGAATCTCAAACGGACTCCACACTGAGCATGGAGCCGGATGTGGGCTTTGATCCCAGGACTCTGAGATCAGGACTTGAGCCAAAATCAAGAGTTGGTCTCTTGGGGCACCTGGGTGGCTCAGTTGGTTAAGCGACTGCCTTCGGCTCAGGTCATGATCCTGGAGACCCGGGATTGAGCTCTGCATCGGGCTTCCTGCTCGGCGGGAAGCCTGCTTCTCCCTCTCTCACTCCCCTTGCTTGTGTTCTCTCTCTCACTGTGTCTCTGTCAAATAAATCAATAAAATCTTAAAAAAAAAAAGTTGGTCTCTTAACCCACTGAACTATCCAGGCACCCCAAGAACCATAGCATTAATTATGTGTACTTTAAATTAATATTAACATTAGTTGCAAATTCTGTGCTCACTCTCCAGAGGTGACTCTGTACTCCCAAGAATGGGGAACAAATGTACCTGGCTTGTTTTGAGTAAAAAGTAGATACAAATATTAACATGTAATATTTATGGAGGACTAACTACATGCGAAATCCTGAATTGAAAGTTCATGTGCATCATCTCTATCTTCATAGCAGTACTCTGAAGTGGATAGTATCGTTATTATTTCACAATTAAATTAATGTACCGTTAAATAATTTGACCAAAGTTCCACAGCTAGTAGGTAGAGAAGCCAGGGTTTGAAACTAGGCAATGTGGTTCTAGCATATGTGCTGAACCAGTAGATACTAAACTACTACATGGGACTAATAATGGTATACCTCTCACGGCATCATTATGATCATTTCATGAGTTTATATGTGTCAAGGGCTTACCTCATCTCGTGTCTAGTATAAAAACTATTACTGAAACGTTCTGTCACTTGTCAGGAGTTACTATGCCAGAGCATCATGCCTTCAACTCTTATAAAACTATATATATAATCTTGGCTTCACTATGGTTATGTCATCTTTTGTTGTTGTTTTATTTAATTTTGCTTTAGAAAGCTTAACTTGCTGCAATGTTTTCAGAGGTCAGCAGAAGTAAAATGAGCCCCATGTGAAATGGGTACAAATCTCATCTATGCGGATGAGTTCTTTGATCATCATGACTCAAGCATTAAAAACACATATGCTATTGCCAGGTGTATCACTGCATTATTTTTATAGGCTAAAGGTGGAAGCCATAGAGTCCACTGATGAATGAATGGCTAAACAAAGGGGTACTTGGGTGGCTCAGAGGGTTAAGCCTCTGCCTTCAGTTCAGGTCATGATCTCAGGGTCCTGGGATTGAGCCCCACATCAAGGCTCTCTGCTCAGCAGGGAGCCTGCTTCCCCCTCTTTCTCTGCATGCCTCTCTGCCTATTTGTGATCTCTCTCTCTGTCAAATAAGTAAATAAAATCTTAAAAAACAAAACAAAACAAAAATCCCCAAAATCTTATATATAGGCACAATGGCATATCATCCAGGCTTTAAAAGGAAGGAAATCCTATCATATGCCGTAATATGGGTGAACCTTGAGGATGTTATGCTAAATGACATAAGCCAGTCATAAAAGGACAGCTACTGTATGGCACAATTTGTATGAGGTACCTAGAGTAGTCGAATTTAGAGAGACAAAAGGTAGAATGGCGGTTGCCAGGGGCTAGAGGGAAGGGGAAATGAGGAGTTACTATTTCTTAGGTAGAGTTTTAGTTTCATAAGATGGAAAAAGCTCTGGAGATGGATGACGGTGATGGTTGCACAGCAATGGACATGTACTTGATGCCATCGAATCGTGCACTTGAAAGTATAGTTAAAATGGGGGGCACCTGGGTGGCTCAGTCAGTTAAGTGTCTGCCTTCAGCTCAGGTCCTGGTCCTGGGGTCCTGGGATTGAGCCCTACATCATATCATCAGGCTCCCTGCTTACTCTCCCTCTGTTTCCGCCTCCCCCTCTTCTCTAGCTCAGATGTGCTCTCTCTCACTCTAAAATGAATACATAAAATCTTTAAAAATATTGTTAAAATGGTAAATTCTTATGATCTCAGTATTTTACTACAGTTTTCAAAAATTACATATACAAATTAAAATTCTCTATATAAAATTTTCAATATTTCAATTCTATATATTCAAAATATATAGTTTATATTTCTTTTTTTTAAATGTATTTGACAGAGAGAAACATAGCCAGAGAAGGAACACAAGCAGGGGAGTGAGAGAGGGAGAAGCAGGCCTCCCGCCGAACAGGGAGCCCGATGTGGGGCTCGATCCTGGGTCTCTGGGATCATGATCTGAGCCGAAGGCAGTCGCTTAACCAACTGAGCCACCCAGGTGCCCCCAAAATATATAGTTTATATTTCAATGCAAAGCCTTTCATGGTCATCATAATAAAAATTAGATGTTTGAAAAACAAGTAGAAGTCATTTCCTTTCTTACACATTTTGAATACTACATGATAAAAAATTGTTTATTTTAAACATTAGAAACATTGATTGGAACCCTCAATATTCTACTATTCTGAACACTGGGTTTCAGTAATCCTCTTTGCTGTTTTTCTAATGTTCTTATTTCTAAAACCTAGTTCTCCTGGGGAATGTATTACTCTCTCTTATAGCAGGTGAACAATTTCTATAATTTAAATATTCAAAAATTTGAGGCCACTATGCAGTGGGAGGACACAGTAGGCAGAGATGCTATTATCTTGGGGATACCATATTACAAATAAATGGGATTCTTCATTCCCTTCTGGGAAAAGAGGTGGGAACTGATATGTTTTTGAGCACCCATTAGCTTCCATGGTTTTTGCAGCCATAAAGGACACTTTGTATATGTTATTGCATTGAATTCTTATAGGACAGAGATGAGACAATAAGTTGAATGTTGAGACATTGCAAGTGTTTTCCTCCCCTCATTTCGATAGAGGAAGACGGCTTTCTGATGCATTAGTCAAGGAGCTACCTTTATAGTATAGGATCTAGGTGCTCCTAAATCCTAAATGAAAATCAAGATGGAGAGATTCTGTTCATCTACATGTCTGTCACCTTGATACTTGGTGCCAAATAGTTCTTTGTTTTGGAGGCTGGGCTATGCACTGTAGGATGTTTAGGAGTCCCTGCTTGAGAGTCAGAGATACACATGTTCGTGGTTGGCATTTGGAGAGGAGAAAGGAACTAGGCTAGACAGGTGACAGAGCTGGATGTTGCAGACAGTGTTGGATGGTGGAGAGAGAATTTTTTGGAGCTACTGCTACAGACAGAGAATGAGAGAAGCCCCAAAAGGATTTTGAGAAATTATCTTTTTTTTAAAAAATTTTATTTTAGAGAGCAAGTGGGGAGGGGCAGGAGGAGAGGGAGAGAGAGAATCCCAAGCAGGCTCCATGCCCAGCAAGTGCAGAGCTCTCCTCGGGGCTCAATCGCATGACCCCGAGATCATGACCTGACCAAAATCAAGAGTTGATGCTTCACCAGCTGAGCCACTCAGATGCCCCCAGGAAGTTATTTATTAAGAATGAATATTCCCCTTTATCATTTTCTTGAAAGTTCGAATCAATATTCTCTGACTTATGATTTTCTCTCTGGTTGTTGTTTCTTTGAACATGATTGCTGTGTTGAAACTGAACTACACAGTAAGTGCCTGTGTAGATTTCATGTGGATTACACTTATAACAGTCCTTTGAATTTGCATTTTCTCCATTTTTGTAAAAGATGGCCTGACCTCTCCATAAGGTCAGATTGCATGGTGTGCCATTCTGCCTTCTCTCTTTGCTTTGCTTTCCCTAAACGGAACATGCTTAATTTCCTCAAGATTTTAAAAAGAATACTAGGAAAAGACACCTCCTGTTCTCTTTTTAAATGATGTTATGTCTGATACTCAGAGGTAATTTACTATCTCACCATCCTATGATTTAAAAAGTTCTGTCTGCCAGTTTATTACTACTACTCTAAAAATTACCATAAATTCAGGGGCCTAAAACAATACAAACTTATTATCCTACAGTTTGGAGACCCCTAATCAGTGGAGTAACATCCCACTGTCCACTGGGCTGCATTCATTCTGAAGCTTCTGGAAGGAGAATCTGTTTTCTTGCCTTCCCAGCTTGTAGAGGTCATATACTTCCTTGACTCTTAGCCCTGTATCACCTCAACCTGTTTTCTTTCATTGGGTCTTCTTTTTGTCCTGCCTCTCTCCTTCTTAATAAAGACACTTCATAAAGACACCAAAGTGATTATTTTGGACCCACCTGAATAATTCAGGACAATCTCTCCATCTCAGGATACTCAATCACATCTTGGTAACATTTTTATTGACACATGAGGTAACATTTTCCCAGGTTCCAGGGACTAGGATGAGGACCTCTTTGGAGGAGGGTGTGTGTGTTGTTATTTTGCCTCCCGTAGCTAGAGTATAAATACGTACAGGATGTGTGGTCTCATTCTAATAGCATGCTTGAATTGCTCCATCTTGATTTTTTTTTAAACACCTGAAATTCTTAGGCTTAGCCAACATTTCATTTTCACATTAGAAAAGTGATAAGAATTACTCAAATTATAGTAATATTGATGGAGAAACCGATTGAGCTTTTAATGCAAACTCAAGTTTCTCTTTAACCTTATTCCTAGTAGCTAATTACCAGTTCTTTCAACATTCAAAAGTCTCATGTGATCAGTCCAGTGCCCAGCACAAGGTAGTGTTTCAGGAACATCGGTTTAATGATGTAAAGACTGCATGATCACATCAGCTTTGTTTTGTTTCGATTTCACATTATTTTATTTTTTCGGTGTTCCAAGATTCATTGTTTATGTCCCACACCCAGTGCTCCATGCAATTCATGCCCTCTACATTGAGTTTTATTAATGTTGAAATATTTGGAGGCTGAAAGCTGTTACTTCATTTGTTATTTATTTAGGGATAATGTGATTTGACCTGTGCCACCTAACTTCTGGTGAAATTCAGGAGTTGGTTATAATAATATTGATGGCATTTCATTTTACCTTTTCCTTGTTAATAGCTTCAAACCAGTTTCTCAGAGGCCTTTTTACTCACTTCTGTAGGTGCTTGATAAGGTGAAATTCCATGTGATTTAAAACTTGCTCCTCTGGACGGTCAATCATGGGCTGGAGGGAGAGTATATAGCATATGATTTAAGAGCATGGACTTGGTATCACTTGGATGGCATGTTCTAATTCCATGTCTGCCACTTACTGAGAAGTTGTGTGTTTGCCCTGTGCCTCGGTTTCCTCGCCTGAAAAGAATGATAATTCTTTTATCGATCAAGAGTGATTATTCTTCTAAGGAATGATCTCAAATCATAGGTTTATGGTGAGGGTTCTGGGGGGGGACGATGTGAAATGCAGAGTCAGAGTCTGGCACACAGTGAACAATTAGTAAATGGGAGCTAATATTTGTCTTATTGAATCATTATCTATTAAGGGATAGGATTGTAAAGTAGGCCTTCCAGCACTTTCCTGTGTTCAGACTATTTTGAGGGGATGCTGGGGAAGGACCTATGACAAGAGAATATGTCCCATCAACTTTTTGGAAAGAGGTGACTGTAAACAGATAGGAAAATGAACACACACACAATACTAATAAATAACAAAAAAGGAAGGGGTTCTGCCTGGTTCTCACACTTCACCCAAAGCTGATGGAATGAAAACAACAATCTGCTAACATTTTCTGGGGGCTTACTATGTGCATTGCTTGTCAGTGACACAAGGAGAAATGATATCCATGATGATATAGACTGTATCTTTACCATTTGCCAGTGACCTCCTATATGCTTTATAGTCATCATCTCTCTCTTTTTTTTAAGATTTTATTTATTTGACAGAGAGAAACACAGCCAGAGAGGGAACACAAGAAAGGGGAGTGAGAGAGGGAGAAGCAGACTTCCCGCTGAGCAGGGAGCCCGATGCGGGACTCGATCCCGGGTCTCTGGGATCATGACCTGAGCCGAAGGCAGTCGCTTAACCAACTGAGCCACCCAGGCGTCCCTATAGTCATCATCTCTAATCGTTTTGACCAGCCTATGGTATCTGTGTTCCCCTCCCCCCCAATTCCACAGGAGAGGAAATGGATGTAGTCCTGGGAGTTCACAGCTAAATACAGTGTGAACTCAAGTCTGCTCTGACTTCTATCACCCACTTTCTGTCCAGTCAAGCGTGTGTGCTTTTCTCACTTAATCCCAGAGAGAATATCTGTGCAGATAAACAGAAGGGTAATAGTAAGCAATATAAGATAAGCACAAACTAGGGGACACAGACAATAGGTTGGTTCTTGGAGTTCACAGGAACTGGAATAAGCATGGAGAATGGGTCCGATCTGGGTCTTAAAAACAAGCAGCTAGGGCGCCTGGGTAACTCAGTCTGCCTTCATCTCAGGTCATGATTACAGGATCCTGGGATCCAGCCCTGCATCGGGCTCCGTGCTCAGTGGGAAGCCTGATGCTTCTTCTCTGTCTGCTGTTCTCCCTACTTGTGGCTCTCTCTCCCTCGAACAAACAGATAATATCTTAAAAAAACAAACAAACAAACAAACAAAACACCAGTAGCCATCAGAGACTGGGGAAAACAGCAGGGTTTTCCAAGTTAGCAAGAGGCCTAAGCCAGCAAGAGCTGAGAAGAGGCTTAATGAAAGGAGGACAAAACGTTTAATTTCTGCTTCCTATTTGGTTGATTGGTAGTGGTTCTAGGTTGCATTCATGTGAGAATTGCCTATAGGACCAACTGAGCCATTCTAGTAGAAGAGAGAGCAACTGGCAGAGAATGGTTGAAAAGGTATTGGGACTGGCTTTAGGGTTTTTGTTTTAAAGATTTTATTTATTTATTTGACAGAGAGAAACACAGCGAGAGAGGGAACACAAGCAGAGGGACTGATAGAGGGAGAAGCAGGCTTCCCGCCGAGCAGGATGCCCAATGTGGGGCTCGATCCTGGGTCTCCAGGATCATGACCTGAGCTGAAAACAGTCACTTAACCAACTGAGCCACCCAGGTGCCCCTGGCTTTAGGGTTTTTTAAAACTCTTTCAGAAGGAAGATTTTGAAGATATGGAGTGAGTTTTGAAAATTAAAACAGAGGATGTGAAATGGTGCAGCTGATATGAAAACAGTTTAGTAGTTTCTCCAAAAGTTAAATGCAGAATTACCATGTGATCCAGCAATTCCACTCTTAGGTATGTACCCCAAAGAACTGAAAACTGGTCTCCCCACAACAGTTTGTCCATGAACATTCAAATCAACATTCCTCTCAATAGCCAAAATGCGGAAGTCGCCCAAATGCCCCTCTACAGCTAACGGGATGAACAAACTGTAGGATAGTAAGTACTGCAGGGGAACAGTATTTAGCCACCAAAAGGAGTGAAGCGCTGATACACACTACAACACTCAGATGAACCTCAAACATACTATGCTAAATGAAGGAAGCCAGACACTAAAGGTCACCTAGTCTAGGATTCAATTTCTATGAAATGTCTATAATAGACAAATTCATAGAGATAGGAAGAAGATTAATGTTTGTCAGGGACTGGAGGAAGGAGGGAAGAGAGAGTACATGCTTAATTTCCTTCTGAGGTGATGAGATTTTTCTGGAACTAGACAGAGGTGGTGTTTGTACAACATTGAGAATGTGCCAGATGCTACCAAATTGTAGACTTTAAAATGGTTCAAATGGTGAATTTTACGAAATTTGGACTTTACCCCAATTAAAACAGACAATCCAGCATGGGATGATCTGAAATTTAGGATATATGGAGGTAAGGGGGGAGCTGAGGATACTTGTGTAACATCAGCTGAAATTTAAGGGTCTTAATGTAAGAAAATTAGATTTTAAAAAATTCAAGAAATATGTGCTTTGTGTTTTTCTATTAAAGTCAAATGAAATGAAATTTAATATTTCATTTAAAAGCCACCTGGTTTTTTAAAAAGCCATCTGATTTTAAAAATATCTGATTTTACTAAAGCTTTTGTATCCATCTAAACTATTTATCTAACAATTTGTTTACTCAAGTAGGCAAACTTCTCTCTGCACATATCTAGAAAAAGTTCTATGATAATATTCACCTGATATATGTAATAGGAATTTCTGGATGGCAGAATTTGGCATGATTAAAACAAGCTTCTCTCTTATTTTTCTGCATTGTTTGGATCCTTTTTATTGAATGCATATGATTTTTAGGAACATCTTTGTGTGGTTTTTTTTTTTCTTAAACCAATCAATTAGCCTACAAGCAAACACAGAAGGTAGTGGCAAATAAGCCAAGCTGTAATGGCAATTAATTCTGAGGAAAATACATTTTTTTTCCTGTACTTTCATTGGGGTACTTTTTCAAGCCCCAAAGTGATATTTAAAAAATTTATAAAACTTAGAAACATTAAGAAATTTTCCCATTGTGAGAGCCACCAGAGGTGGAGTCAACAGAGGGTTGGGCGGGTGTGGGGGTCGTCAAATTCAGATTTGTTAGACTCCAAAACTCAATTCTCAACCTTGAGTTAATCTTGCCATAAGTGATACAGTTTATTTTTCAAAAATTCAACCCCAGGGCATCATTTCTCCCCCTGGATTCTAAGCATTGATGGAGTCCTACATCTGGCCTTCAAAATGCCAAGAATGCAGAGGAGGGTATTGTCTGTGGTACGTCTCAAGAACATGAAGAACTTGCTGTGTTTCCAGGAAATGATCCACCTACTACCGAAGTGCCCACGATGGAGCATCTGCTGTGTACAGGGCACAAATGATAGACATTTCACTGAGCATGTGAGTCTGAAGTCATCCATGAATTAAGATGTCCAATAGCCCACTGAGAGAGAGTTTGGTGGTAATGAGACATTCATTTGCTTATTTGTCCATCTTCTCACTTCTTATTGAGTTCCTGGGAGCTATAAAGGTTGATTCCTGATTGTCACTAATGTGCTCCTTAAGACATTTTTGGTTGCAAGAAACAGAAACCAACTTAAACTAAGAAAAAAGGGAAACTCTATGACAGAAATACTGGGTGGTTTTGCAGGTTTCCAAGAGGGAGGACCTTAAGCACTGAACGACAGTGGGGTTGGGCTTTGGAGATTTGGAGCAAATGCTCTGAACACAGATTGTCAGACAGATTGTTGGAATCTTTGCTCTGACGTGAGCCCTCTGTTCTTGAACAATTTACTTAACCACTCATTGTGCTCATCTGTAAAATAACTATCAGAACAACAGCTTCCTCATAGGTGGTTCTGAGCACAAAGCGGTAACGAGCGTGAAGGGCAGATCATAGTGCCTGCAACTTAGTAAGCACTCAGTCACTGTTAGTTTTTGAATTTTCTGTCTCTGCAGACTCAATTTCTTTACTTTCCAGTCTCCATGGTAAGAATGGCCACTCGATCCCAGCTTCAGGGAACAAATTAACTTGACACTTCCAAATCGACATTTTTAGAGAAGAAATTGTTTGGCTTCGTGGAATAGGCATCCATCTCTGATCAATGAACTGAATCCAGTGGGCAGGGGTCTATTAACTAATCATGGCTGCCAGGAACCCAGTGTTGTAACCATGTGGGTGGGTGGGGAAAGGGACAAGTGGTGGAGATTGGCCAAACTGAGGAGCATATAAGACACCAAGGAAACGTCTAAATGTGCTAGGTCTTAGTGGTATTTAATAACAAAAGGATAAATGGAAAAACAAAACAAAACAAAAAATAAAAAAAAAACACAAAAAAACAGAAACAAAACCAGAAAGCTAAACAACAAAAATGAAATCAAAACCCCTAGTCTTTGTTTTATCTGAGATGTCCAAAGAATATCTCTGAATTTTCATCTTTCTACTAAGACACAAAACAAAGCAAAGAAAAATAGTGTTCTTAGATTAAACATTTCATGATGGAGACTTTGCAAATTGCCATGGAGACGATGGAGGAAATTATGCACTGGCTCTTTTTTTCTTCACAGTCTATGCATAGGGATGGACAGAGGTATTAGCCTCAGCTCTTTTTTCCACAGTGAATTGAAGTGTTTTAACAAAATCTGCCACTCTATCAGCAATAATAGACTTCTCTACATGTTAATGTTAAAATCTTTTCATTGTAAAGGATTCAACTTTACTAAACACCAGGCTACATTTTCTTGTCGTTTAAGATGCTCCACACTGTCGGGGCGCCTGGGTGGCTCAGCTGGTTAAGCAACTGCCTTCACCTTAGGTCATGATCCCAGAGACCTGGGATCGAGACCTGGGATCAAGCCCTGCATCGGGCTCCCTGCTCAGCGGGAGGCCTGCTTCTCCCTCTCTCATTCTCCCTGCTTGTGTTCCCTCTCTAGCTGTGTTTCTCTCTGTCAAATAAATAAATAAAATCTTAAAAAAAAATATGCTCTGCATTGCCTAAGCTGTGACTCTCTGATTTTGGGATAATTTTATTCAAGTCTGGTTTTTAAAGGATGTTTACCTTCTAATCTCATTCCAGCCTCCATTCATAATTAACTAGGTTACAAGTATCTTTTATTTATAAACATTTGGTTACAAGTGGCAGATAATGCACTTCGTGTAGTTTAAATAATAAAGGTGTTTATCAGCTTCTTTAACTGAAAAGTGCAATGGGATGTCAGGCTTCAGGTATAGATTGATCTAGTGGCTCAACCATGTCACTATGAGTCCTTTTTCTTTTTTGTTTCTCCATACTGTCTTCCCCTTTAAAGATTTGCATCTTTTATGGACACCAAAGTCTACCATCAGGAATAGGGGTAACATTTTTCTGTTTTAAGGGATAGGAGAAAGAATTCTTTTGATAGCTCCCACAGAAAAGAGAGGATTCTTCTTTCTCAGAATTCCTCTGAGAAGCCATTCAGTCTGGCTAGAAGGAAACACTGGTTGACATAAACTAGTTAGAGCCTACCCTTAGAGTCTAGGGAGAATTTAATTCCAGCCAAACCTCATGTCTGAGAAGTTTGAGGTCCTATTAAAAAGGATAAAGTCTTAGAGGGTATATGGGGGAGACAATCAACAGAGGTTCTCTCCAAACATACCTTTTTATTTTACGGCCCACTCTTATGTTCCTCCCTAGATTGCAATGCAATATAATCTTTTTGCCAATTTTTGGTAAGTATAGCTAGGTATCTGACTTTAGGGAGAGGACAATAATCCAACTATTTATTATGGGCTGCCTCAGAAATAAATGAAGAAGGTGGGCTCTAGATTTTTCTATTAAAACAGCCATGAGAAAGATGATATTAGTTCTGATTTGGAAGGGAGGGGAGTGGGGGGATGGATGAGCCTGGTGCTGGGTATTAAGGAGTGCACGTATTGTGTGGAGCACTGGGTATGGTTCATAAACAATCCTGGAACACTGAAAAATAAAATAAACTATTAAAAAAAAAGGAAGTACCTTTATGTTTAATGAAATACTATGTAGATCTATTTTCATAATATGAAGAGGACCATGTTGAGACATCTTGATTTGGGATTTAAAATAGTTCCAGCCTGACTACCAAGGCCTATTCCCATTATAGAGCTACTACTAATATTTAGGCATTGGTGAGCATTAGCTTCATCTCATTGTCTATCAATAGCTAAATTTATGATGGTGCTTGAATTACTTGAAGTCATATAATAGTAAGGATGTCTACAAAAAAGAGTGTTGAAGGGTGGAAATATCATCTAATAGAGGAAAAAATCAATTTGGATGAAATTTGGAGGCTGACTATTTAAATCATGTATTTTGTTGACTTCTTTGGTTCCCTTTGATCAAATAAAGCAAATTTGAACATCCAGAAAAGCGAAGTTGATAGCCAGAGGAAAACATTGTTACGTCAGATGTTTATCCTCTTTATACTGCTTTTCCCTGGTAACCTGAATCCTTACCAATATCTAACACTTTTACTCTTCCCAATTTGTCCTGTAAAGGCTTTTGAAATCTTCTTGGCTAAGTCCCATGGTGTCCATGGGAAATCTAAGATCATTCCTGGTAAGCTTCAATATTGATATAATAATAGAAAGCTATTGGCTGTCATTTCTTGAACAAATTAACAAGGCGCATCATATCACTTTGTTGTGTCCAAAATGTCTTACTTAGTATCTTAGTATCTTATTATCTCATTTTTCTCACAGGAAGGAAAAAAAAAAGGAAAAAGAAAAGGTTAGAAAAAAGTTAAGCAACTAGTTAGAGCACGTCATTCTTTGTAGTATGGTTCTTGCAACTCTTTTGTTCTCAGAGATACCTTTGGTTGCTCTCCTTAAAATCCTCTATAATTTCTTATTCATTCACTAAATACATAGAGTTTGTTGAAAATTCTACTTTTAAAAAATTTTTGGTATTTTCTGTTTTTTAAAAATATAATTAAGTGTACCTGTGTAACAAAGAGACAAACGTCTTTTTAATTGTTATAATTTTATGGGGGAAAAGACACAGCCTTTAAATTATCCTGTCCTCCTTTATATTACATTTTATTTCTTTTTATTATTTTTTTAAAGATTTTATTTATTTTTCCATTTGAGAGAGAAAGAGTGAGCATGGGGAGGGGCAAAGGGAAAGGAAGAGAAAGAATCTCAAGCTGACTCCACACTGAATGTGGAGCCCAATGTGGGGGTGGGGGTGATCAATCCCACAGCCCTGAGATCATGATCTGAGCAGAAATCAAGAGTCAGACACATGGGCGCCTGGGTGGCTCAGTGGGTTAAAGCCTCTGCCTTTGGCTCAAGTCATGATCTCAGGGTCCTGGGATTGAGGCCCACATTGGGCTCTCTGCTCAGCGGGGAGCCTGCTTCTTCCTCTCTCTCTGCCTACTTGTGATTCCTCTCTGTCAAATAAATAAATAAAATCTTTAAAAAAAAAGAGAGTCAGACACAACCACTGAGCCACCCAGGCACCCCCTCCTTTATATTAAAGTTCATTCTGGAAGTGTTTTGTGATCACACAGTAGAATTTGGGTTGCAGACCCTGGTGAGGGCTGGTTTGTAGTTACAAATTCTCGGGGGATTTTTTTTTCCCCCTCTGCATTCATCCAGACCTGTTTTATTCTGGTTGCTTTCACTACATGAGGCTTATTTCTCCTTGCTCCTTGCCCTGAGGGTACAACCTGTTTTGGTTTCTACTTCATGTGAGAACACCAAATTAGCTCCCCTCTGCCCTCCCAACCCTACCCCTCAGACACCCTCTCTGAGCAGTGGTCAATGTCAAAGTTCAAGGTCTTGCTTCTCAGAAGAATGTCTTCCAGGAACCATGCTTTTCTGTTCCTGACCTCTGGAGAATCCTTCTTTCCAGCCTAGCCCAGCAAAGCACTTAAATAGATGTTTTTATGTTTTTAATCCAGCTTTTTACTCGTTTCATTCGGTGGTGTTGTTTATCTAGTGTCTGCCCTGCTGACACGAAAGTTCTGAATTGCTTTCTAAAATGGTCTTTCAAAGATTTGTTTACAAATATTATGACTCGTGGATATGCGAGGTCATACATTCAGGAAGACTTTCTGCATCTCTCTTTTATCTATTTTTTTCTTTTTATCTATTTTTAAAAAATAATATTGGGGCGGTTGAGTGGCTTAGTCAGTTGGGCATCTGACTCTTAAGTTCTCTGGCTCATGAGATCTAGTACTGCATTGGGCTCCGTGCTCAGTGGGGAGTCTTTCTCTTTTCCTCTGCCTCCCTACCCTCTGCTTGAAGTCTCTCTCTCTCTCCCTCCCTCTCAAAAACAAACAAAACAAAACAAACAAAAAAAACCCCCCAAACCCCCACAAAACCAACCAACCAAACAAACAAACAAACCAAAAAACAAAAGCAAAAACAGTATCAGATGACCTCCATAATTACCCCAAACCAGCATTGTTGCAGTCGGTTTTGGTTCAATAATTCATTCTCCAAATTAAGATATTTGAGCTCATGTCCTATAATGAGAGACATGGTAAGGACTCAGATATAAGGCAAATCTCTGCTTTCTGGTAAATAAATGAGAAAATAAAAATCACTTTATATTCATACCTATGTGGGGTTCTCACCCAAACACTCATAAAAATCCTCTACTTTCTGTACAGTTGGCCTGTGTAGGTCTTGGTCTCTACTCAAAGGCCTTCTGTTTCCTTTTTTTTTTTTTTTTTTTTTTAAAGATTTTGTTTATTTGACAGAGAGAAACACAGCCGGAGAGGGAACACAAGCAAGGGGAGTGAGAGAGGGAGAAGCAGGCTTCCCGCTGAGCAGAGAGCCCGATGTGGGGCTCGATCCCAGGTCTCTGGGATCATGACCTGAGCCGAAGGCAGTTGCTTAACCAACTGAGCCACCCAGGCGCCCCAGGCCTTCTGTTTCTTGAGGTTAGAGGCTGTTGTACTCACTTCTGTGTCTCTTACCCCAGCACTGTCGCAGGGCCTTGCATCCAGCAGCTCAGGAAATGATTGACTGACAGGACCTTAAAGGAGTTTCTGCTTCCTGATTGTGTTTGTATGTTCTTGACTATTTGTATGTTCCTCTTCATCAGCTTTGGCCACAGCTAGAGCCAGACTCTTCAGGCACATAGGGAGTCACACGTTTCCCCTGTGGATACGCCTGAGCGAAAACGGACAAGTGTGGTAGTATACACACCCATCTTGGCCGACTCTAACTTCCCCCTTTCTGCCAACAATGAGCTGTTGGCATGCTCTGGGGAAGCCCTGGATCGTCTCCTCCTTCCCGTTCCTTGTTACAACCCCTGCTTCGGGGACAAACAGCAATACCTTTGCAAGACCACTCCCTGAAGACAGTAGGGGACCCCCCCCCTTACATTTGGGCCGGGCTGAGGCCAATTAAAGTGTGCAATGCGGGCTGTGTTATTCTCCTTCCCAGCATTGAACCGGCCCACCTTAGTCGCTCATGATTTAGGATAAATGAATGAAGCCCCATTCATGAGGAAGAGCGACAGACCAACAGACAGAGTGTTAGGCTCAAAAGTTCTGGCAATGATATTGAAAAAATTTTAGTCTCAGTACCATTGTGGAATATCATATTGAGAACAAGCAAGCAGTTTTACTCTGTAAAATTATTGGCCTTCATTAGGGCCAATAATAATAATGATGATGATGATAATAATAATAATAAGCTGTTAGCATATATCTCATGTTGGGTTCTCCAGAAACCAGATGTTAAACTGAATTTTGGGGTGCAGGTTGTTTATTAGGGATCAATAGTGTGAAAGGAAGGAGGAGAAAGCATTAACAGGGAAGAAGAAGGCCCCCAAATTCTCAGCCAGCCTGGTGGGGAATTCTGAAGTGAATATTAGCTATCCTGGAATCCTGCCTTAGGCTGACATAGCCAAGCTACATACTTACGCCTCACTCACTCATGAGGCATGGGCTACCCCAGGAAGGGCGTGACCTTGAATGAGGGGCTCTCTGCTGCCGAGGGAGGAGTGCCAGCTGGAATGTCTGTTGCCTGCACCCTCTACAGCCCTGAAGGGGGCTGTGGGTGGCCCATCTCTGTGTTCACCAGGGTATATATTGGATTTGATCAAGGCAAGAGTTCTATATGATGGATGCTATTAATCTCCTCACTTTTTATATGAAAAAACTGTAGGATGAAGGGGTCATATAACTTGCGCAGATAATGAAGCCAGAATATATATCTAGATCTGCCTGACTCCCTGTAGCTGGGGCATTATTACACTGGATTACATGAACCCAAGCACCGAAAATTAATAAATTTTTAGACTCTTAAATCCCGAGATTGGGAGAAGACCATCCATTTCCTTCCTGAAGTCAAATTCTAAGACAAACTTTTCAGCAAGGACCCCTTATCTGACTACCCTCTATCTCTTATAGCTTTTGCTCGTAGAGATACAGAGGGTTAATTGAAGTTGGGGGTTGAGGAGAATAAAAAGACGGTAAAAATAAATATGTCAAAAAGAACTTTTAAGACAGACAATATGTATCCAAAATTCCATCAGAATAACACAGTTCCTAAAAGACATTTCTTTTTATTCTTCATTATTTCAAAAATGCTCCTTGAGCACCAACTCTACACCATGTGTTATGCTCGGCATTGGCAATACTATGGAGAACAAAAGGAACAAAGTCTTGGCCTCATGGATCTTATTTTCTAGTTGGGAAGGTAGGTGTTAAATAATTACAAGATGGATAATTTTAAAGATTTTATTCATTTATTTGAGAGAGAGAGGATGAATGTACAAGCAGTGAAGAGGTACAGGAAGAGGAGAGGCAGACTTTCCACTGAGCAGAGAGCCCGACATGGGGTTCTGTCCCAGGACCATGGGATCGTGACCTGAGCTGAAGGCAGAAGCTTAACCAACTGAGACACTGAGGCATCCCCAAGATGGATAAATTCTGATTAAAATCTTAAATTTTTACTGTCCTGTGAGGCAACACATGGTTTGACCTTTTGCATGTCTTTTACTTTATCTCAAACTATTTTCCCAGTTGTTACCAGCATAGGTGGTCATCATACTTAGGGTCTTTATGTTTGCTGCTTCTGGACATTCTTGTTCCCATCATTTCTTGATGGATTCTTCTCAACATTTGGGTCTCAGCTCTTATGTCAATGCTTTAGAAAAGCATTCCCTTACCAAACTGTCCATCACCCTGCTTTAGGTACTCATTGCTATGCAAAGTTAGTTCATTTGTACAGCTTCTTGAGAACAGAGGCCCGGGTCATTTTATGTCTGCTTATATCTCCAACACCTAGGAAAGTGGCTGGCACACAGTAGGGGCAATACGTTCTTAGTTACTGAATGAATGAATGATTCCATGACAGAAAAATGCTATAAGCTATGAGAATTCTTTAAAGGGTCAACTATCAAATTAAGAAGTCAGGTAAATTCTGGACATGTTCTGTGCATTTGGTCCTTCTCTTCAAGTTGACTATGAACTTCTGAAAGGCAGGAAGATTACTTTATATTTCTTGGAATCCTCTTTTTCCAGCACATGATATAACATTTTAAATTCTGAAGGTGTTGCCTAAACCCAAACTACCGAGTATTCAGAATCTGGAACAGACGCTCTGTAATTTTGTGTCCCTCCATAGTTGAGTGTATTATACTTTATCCCAATTTATCCGTTGCATATCTCTGTACCTCTCTTTTCAGTGGACCTCTTAGACTTTTATTCTTCTGTGTATCCCAGAGCCTAACAGAGTGAATGAATGAATGAATGAGTGGCTTCTAAGACTGCCCTTTCCCAGCTTCCATGTGAGGGAGGTCAGCCATCATTATACCATGTACATAGTGTGTAGCATGTAGGAGGTGCTTAATAAACACTGAAAGAATGAATTCTGCACACTGATGACCCTCGAGATTAGCTGTCATGTATCTACAATGAAAAGCTCATGGTGCTCTTTTAGTGAGAGGTGGGGAATTCTGGGTTCTTGTTTGTTTCCGCTGTGGAGCTATTGAGTGACTCATTTTCCCCATGTGTGAAACTATGCGCCTAACCTGAGGGCTGATCTGTGAAGTTGTTTTGATTTCAGTTTTGGTTCTACCATTACTGGCACTTGTAAGCCTTGGGCAAATGCAACTACTTTCTGACTTCCAACAGCCTCATCTCTAAAGGGAGAAAAAGAATAGTCCTAATCTTTTAAAGCTGTTGCCAGAAATAGGGTGCAAAATTTAAGAAGATGCCAAAACACTCATCAATCGAGATAAATAATATTTTAATGCCATATTTTTAAAAGTCAAAATTAATGCAAAAAAATTCATGCTGAACAAAATATTAACATTCTCAATGAAGACAAGATCCATAATGGTGCCGTGCCAAGCCACACTAGAGTCTGAGGTACAAAGAAAAAAGAGTGAATGAGAGGATGTTTTTAAGGTACTTAGCACAAAGCCTTTCACAAAGTAAGCACACAAGAAATGTACACCAGTACTATTAACTTATCTCCAGGGTTTATTCTAGTTATACAGCTGCTTAGCTACCAATCATCCCCACAATTTGGAGTCTTTTAAAAAATGGCAACTACTGACTTAATTTTATGAAAAATTCTGTAGTTTTGTTGCAATGCCTGCCATCCTTCTGTAAAAATGTAGAAATAATACTAGTGAAAAAATATAATGAACTACATTCTAAACTTCTCTTCTGTGCACTTAAGATACAGATAAACACACTGAGCAGTAAAAATAATTTCAGAACAAAGTTAAGTCTATATGCAGCCGAGATTACAGTTAAACTAAGCACACACACACACACACAAAAAACCAAAAAAAAAAAACCCCACAAACTAAGCACAAATAACCGCTAATTGTTTGCAAGACATGTAAATACCCACCCGCCTACTCATGAAGCTCAGATGGACGCCATATATTATGTTCCATTGTGCTGAGCTAGGTGCTGGACATTTAACAATGATAGAGGTGTGGATCCTGTGTTCAGTGTGCTCTAACAGGGGACGTAAACATGTTCACAAACACAGGCAGTCCTTATCACACATCAAGGCCACCCCAGGAAAAATGCAACTTAAAGCACAAAGACCCATAATGGGAAATTATTTCCATAGGAATTATTTTTTTTAAAGATTTTATTTATTTATTTGACAGAGAGAAACACAGCCAGAGAGGGAACACAAGCAGGGGGAGTGAGAGAGGGAGAAGCAGGCTTCCCACCAAGCAGGGAGCCCGATGGGGGGCTCAATCCCAGGTCTCCAGAATCATGAACTGAGCAGAAGGCAGTCGCTTAACCAACTGAGCCACCCAGGCATGCCCATAAGAATTATTGTTTAAAAAAATCTAGATATACACTCAGAACCTTATCATTCAACACTTTTTATCCATTAACCCTGACCTAAAACACATTTTAAAAACATTTAAGAAAATAAAAAATAAAAGACATTATGTAAATACTGAAGGAAAAATAAAGGCCAGATGCAGGTATTTGTACCTTAAAATGTTGACCCTTGGTGGAGGAATTACAGGGACACTGTGAAATGCTATGCAAATCCCATGGCCAGAAAAAGTGTATTTCTCACTGAGAGCAGTGACAATGGGGAGGAGGAGACAGGGGTATTAGGGTCATCCAGAGACACCTCTTTCAACTCTATGTCTTTTGACACATTTGTACTGGGGAAGTGAGGTACAGATGGGAGTGAGAAGCAGTTGCCCTTCTCAAGGACCAAGAACAGGTGTTGCCTCTTTTATATCCTTCTTAAAGATAATCAAAAAGGAATAGTCTCTTCTGTTGGTTATGCCCAATCTTAGAGTTGTAGGTTACGACTTGTAACATTTAGTTAGAATTTGTTAGATGCTTGTAATGAGATGGAGGTGGGAAGAAGCAAATGAGGTAAGGTCTCCCTAACAAATTTGGACAGATGAGTCTCACCTCACAACTGTTCCCACCAAGCACAGGTGCAGGACCAGGGGATATATCTTCCTAGTGAATCAAACTCTCCTTTTAATTACACTGCCACACAAGTTACTATGACCAGAGATACACAGGGAGATGTCTCCTTTGTCTAGTATTCATTCACCTCCACCCCCCGTTTTAAGGGCTGGCTTAAATACCCTAATTTTTATGCTTTCAATTCTCACATGAGCGACCTCTTGTGTTTTGATGTTCATGATTGATTTTAAATTATACCAGCAGAGATAATATGAACTAAGTATGTGGTTGATTAGTTTTAAGCTACACCCCAGGGTCAGGCTCTCTGACTGGGGATATGCTCCAGAAAGGGCTACTTTACATTTATTCATAAGACCACACTCCAGATGAATGTAACCACAAATGCGTCAACTATATTTATCCTTGACCAATACCAAAAGTCTTGTTAATAGCATATTGAATGTTAGTGGGGGTTTCCGTTGGTAAAATGACTGGTGTTCAAGATATGTAGGTTGACTAAAAATTCTAGAGACTCTTACTTCCCAATATTACATGAATGGGACATAAAGCTCCAGTCGCCCTTTACCCCCCAACTTTTGGAATGTGGCTTGATTCTAACATGGTCCTACCACAATCCAATATGTTAAACGAGTTTGGTTGCCTTATGCTGGCTAGGAGGCTAACTGAATAGTGCCTCAATAATGTTGAGTCTGGTTTTTTTTTTTTTTTTTTTTTAAGATTTTATTTATTTGACAGAGAGAAACACAGCCAGAGAGGGAACACAAGCAGGGGGAGTGAGAGAGGGAGAAGCAGGCTTCCTGCCGAGCAGGGAGCCCAATGTGGGACTCGATCCCGGATCTCCGGGATCATGACCTGAGCCGAAGGCAGTGGCTCAACCAACTGAGCCACCCAGGCGTCCCAGTGTTGAGTCTGTTTTAAGAGAATTTGTCATGCAAAGAATAATCGAAACACAGAAAGCAAAGAGGTGGGATGTCATTGAGCTTGGAAGTGATTTGATTGTTCTTGTGCCTGCTGGTTGATAAGTCATTCTCTAATAAATGTTTGTGTGACAGAATTTGGTACTAGATTCACTTTTATTATAGCAAGGTTTGGAGAGAGATTTTCTGCTGACCTATTTCTAATCACGTCTTGAAAAATTGCTTGCTAAACAACAATGTACCCTCTGGGAACTTAAGTCTACAAGAAAACCTGGTAGTTTGTACTTAACCAGACTGGCCTGAGTCAGTTCATACTGTCCTACTCCAACCTTCCAAGGAAGAGATAGATATGACCCAGTGGCCAAGTTTGTTCAGATGCCAATGGCTATCATAAAAAACATCCTTTGTTCTCTTTCTTCCTGGATTTTCTCAGTAGAAGAACCATTTAATTTGTAGAAAAACAAGTACAAGAATGCACTAGGGGTTTGAAAATTTAACCATTCAGATTTTAAGGCTTTTAGGTTTTTTCCAAGTCACATGGTTCCTTCTCTCCCAAGGAGAGCTTCTACCTAATGAGTAATTTTGTAATACAGTGACCACAAACTATGTTGCAAATAAATGCATGATGTGATTGTAAAAGGGAAACTGGAAGGGTCAGACTCCTCTCATTGCAATTCTACAAAGGGAATATAATGAAAAAGATGTGGAAATACACATGATATTTAGAGGAGAGAGTCATTACCTTGAGCTGAGGACTAAGAGGAAGGCCTTCATGAAGTGCATGGCTTTCAAGCAGGTTCTTAAAGACTGAGAAAGTTTGGGATCTGTACCTACACTTGTCCCCCCTTGATAAAAATAAGAGATACAGAATTGTTAATGTGATTTTTTTCACAAAAGGACCATTCAGTGTAGTCAGATATGAAACAGAATGGCTGCTCATTTGTCTATGAGGGGAAAAAGTGTCTTGTGGAAATCAAGATGGTGGGGAGAACTGTGGGGAATTCTGGCACACGGGTTAAAGCTCACAAACCGAAGATCTGACCAGCAACAGGGAATTGGGTAATGTTCAAGGAGAAAGGACAATTAAAGGACATGAGAAGGGCCTTTAGTTATATGTTGGCATGCTGGGGTATTTCTGATAAAAAAAAAAAAAAGGGATTTGCTAATAAATAAGGAGGCAGGTACAATCAAGGAAGCCTTAGTAAGGAGCTGAGGCATTACACACTTTCCTGCTTGCCCCCAATCATCTCTAATAAGACTAATGGAAAGGTGAAATCTATAAAATTAAGCAGTGCCTCGGACCAGAGGCATGGTCATTGATACGGGTTCCCTCTGCAAGGCACGGAAGCCATGACCCATCCTCAAAGTGAGGGAATGAGGCAAGGTCATGGTCATCGACGCCATGCAGCTTTGCCTTCTTTGTTCTCCCTTTCACCTGATTAGTTCTGAAAAACACTTCTCTCTTTCTATTTACAATTATATTAAACCTCTCTCTGCTCCTATGTTTAGATTGCTTACCTCAAACTCTAAGTTTCACCCTACCCTTTTAAGACATGATAATTAATAGAGATAACGAGAAAAACAATCATAGTAGTATGGTAGCTGCATTGTAACTAGCTTGGTTCAAATAAAAGAAATCTTGTGACCACAGGACCGCATACCCACCTCCCTGCATTTAGGGGAGGCAGAAAGTTCTGATAGGATAATGATTAATAAAAACCACTTGAGCAAAACATGTGATGTGCATAAGTAAGGATCTGTCTTTGTCTGTAATTGTTCCTTAGATTAGACTTTAACCGAAACATGCTATAAAGAACCCTGAGAACAATGTTTTCGGGAGATCCTCACACCACTCTTCGAGTCCGGTCTCCTCATTATCGCCGATGCCGTCTCCACCTTTTTGGTCCCGACTGTTGCTGGGGCTGGCCCCGGGCAAAGCAGCATTGCAAACGCGGTATAGCGAAGTAGCTCTTTCATTTACTTTTTGTATAAAGTAAATTGATAAAGGCTTTTTGGGACAGAAACTTGGCAGTGTATCAGGTTAATTGCAGTAGCCAACAACTCCCAAATGATTGTGACGTATAACAACAAATGTTTATTTCTCATTCGGGTGTGTGTGTGTGTGTGTGTGTGTGTGTGTGTCTGTGTGTGGTGGGTCAGCTGAGACTCCATCCCACGTTGTCTCCACTGCACCTGGTGGAGCGGTCACTATCCAGAATATTGCTGTTCACTGTGGCAGAAGATAAAGAAGGCTCTGGAAGGTTTGAAATTGGTAGTAAAATGGTGATGACATCTGTCCCTTGTACTCTTTACTTATTGGCCATGTCACATGGCCTTTGTATTGACAAGGGGACCAGGAGATGCAGCCCTATGAGGCCTTAGATGGGAGAAAGCTGGAAACATTCTGGGAACTGAACAGAGGAGTCTGCCTTGGACCATAACTATTAAAATAAAAGATGTCTAGGGGCACCTGGGTGGCTCAGCCATTAAGCATCTGCCTTTGGCTCATGATCCCAGAGTCATGGAATCGAACCCTGCATAGGGCTCCCTGCTCAGTGGGCAGCCTGCTTCTCCCTCTCTCTCACTCCCCCTGTTTATGTTCCCTCTCTAGCTGTGTTTCTGTCAAAAAAAATTTAAATAAAGTCTTTTTAAAAAATAACGTAAAAATTTCTAGAATAAAAGATATGTACTGACACAGAAATTCCATTTTTGGAAATTCATCCTAAGAAAATACCCCCCCCCCTTTTTTAAAGAAAGGGACAGAGAGAATATTTTTTTTTAAGATTTTATTTATTTGACAGAGAAAAACACAGCTAGAGAAGGAACACAAGCAGAGGGAGTGAGAGAGGGAGAAGCAGGCTTTCCGCTGAGCAAGAAGCCTGATGTGGGGCTCCAGGATCATGACCCAAGCCGAAGGCAGACACCCAACGACTGAGCCACCCAGGCGATTCCGAAAATACTCACATTAACACCCAAACTTGTATGTTCAAGGATTTTCCTTCCAGCATTGAAAACCTAAATAACCATCAATAGTCAAAAGATTAAACAAATAATAGGATACCAATGCCTTGGAATTCTACAAAGTTATTTAAGAATATAAGATTAAGAATAAGATAGATGTTCCAGATAAATTCAGCATTAAACAATTACAAAAGTTTATGCACGGAGAGTTACCATTTAACAATTATACATGACGTTAAAAATTATGACTGCATTTACACAGAGTAACGATAATATAGTCAGTGTTTCTTGAGCATTTATTATGTTTGGGCACTGTGCTAAGTGTTAAATGCATTATAAGCATGATTTCCAGTTGACTCACAGGAATCATCACTCTTACTTTACAGACAGAGAACTTAAGCCTCAGAGAAGTTGAGTGACTTGTTTAAGGCCACATAGACAAGCAGTTCTGCAGCCAAAGCGTCAATATGTCTGAGACTAACTGCTGCCTCAGAGCACCTGGGGGGCTCAGGTCATGATCCCTGGGTCCTGGATGGAGCCCAGCATCGGGCTGCCAGCTAGTGGGAAGCCCGTTTTTTCCTCTCCCACTCCCCTTGCTTGTGTTCCCTTTCTCGCTGTCTCTTTCTCTGTCAAATAAATAAATAAGTAAAATCTGAAAGAAAGAAAGAAAGAAAGAAAGAAAGAAAGAAAGAAAGAAGGAAGGAAGGAAGGAAGGAAGGAAGGAAGGAAGGAAGGAAGGAAGGAAGGAAAGGACGGACGAGCAGCTGTCTGTGAGGGTGGGCCCTAGAAGGGAAGACTTCCACAGTCTACTTAAGAGAGTTGAATGAGCCTGTTTTTCTTACAGTAGTAAGTCTTCATTCCTTTTGCAAAAAATAAAATAAAATAAAATAGACATTTTCTGTAAAAATTTGGAATGATACAAACAAAGGCAAAAAATAGGAATTGTGTAGCCAGGATGGTGATAGCTATGCATAAATAGAATTCAAGGATCCATGGGGAAAAGAATCTACCAATGTACCAATCCCCCATCCAAGTGTTTGAGTTTCAGGGGAGGTAAGAAGGAGATCTCATATCAAGCTGATTGAACGTCTAACACAAAGATAGGGAAAGAAGCTGGTGAGGGACATTGGGAGCCAGGGTCTCTTATCGAGGCAGGGTGGGCTGGACCATGGCTGTGGAGTGTTTCTGACAGCCTTCCTAGATAAATCTGTGAAGGCCATCCTGAAATTCTGCAAAACCTGAGCACAGTGGATCACTGAAAACAAGTAGCAGGGGTCATATGGAATAACTCATAGCAGGCAATTTGACAGCCTTTATAAATAGAATTATTAGGTTGGTGAATAAAAGAGGCAATATTATCCTGTGCATTTGGAGCTCAGCAGGACTGTTTCAAGAATCCCTCTCATACCATTTTCTCAAATGGGGTCGTGCTGGGGACATGGGTGTGGATTCAGAGACAGGTAGGAAATAGTCATCTACACACTCAAGGATGCAGAGCCCTACAGTGTTCATCATAGCGCCGTGTATTATAGGGAAAAACTGGAAACGAACTAAATGTCACCAATTGGAGATTTGTTAAAAGTATCTGGGACTATCCCGGGGCACACTCGGGTGGCTTAGTCGGTTAAGTGCTTGATTCTTGATTTCGGTTCAGGTCAGGATCTCAGGGTCATGTGATCAACGTGCAGTCTCTTTGTCCCTCTCTCTGTGCTCCTCCGCCTGCTCGCTCTCTCTCTTTCTCTCTCAAATACATAAACAAAATCTTAGAAAAACTATTTTGGACTATGCATGAAAGGGACTAGTACATAACTGTTTAATCAGGGCTTGGCAATCTGTGGAGCATGGGCCAAATCTACCTCACAAGTGAAGAATGATTTTTATTTAAATGGTTAAAAGAAAATTAAAAGGAAAAGACTATTTCATGACACATGAAAATCATATGGAATTCGACTCTTGTATCCATAAATAAACTTTTCTGGAACACAGCCATGCCTATTCATCAACAATTGTCCATCA
Organism: Spilogale gracilis; assembly: GCA_004023965.1. Classification (NCBI taxonomy): domain Eukaryota; kingdom Metazoa; phylum Chordata; class Mammalia; order Carnivora; family Mephitidae; genus Spilogale; species Spilogale gracilis. The sequence goes on along the minus strand of PITA01019896.1, from coordinate 1,751 downwards.
CTGGCTGCTTTCACTCAGCATTGGAAGAGACCATGCAGCCAAAAAATGCCTAAAATATTCACTATTGGGCCCTTTATAGAAAACGTTTTCCGACCCCTATTCTGGAACAGATTGAATGAGATTCTTAGAAATAGCAGTGTCCTCTCCATCCACTGCCCTTCCGGAAGCATCTGTGCTTTTCCCCTTGACCGTGGCTTTCTGTACTTTCTTTGACCTGGTTCATTTTTTATTGGCTTTGCTGTGTTATCATTTGCTTAGCTCTCTCTTTGTCCTACAGCTGCTAAAGATGAGTCATTATTCTAAAACCAAAAAATGTTTGTTTTTTTTTTTATTAGTCCAGCAGTTCCTTACCATGATTTTTTTAAAATAGAAATCAAACGATATCTAAGTATTTTATGTAATCCATGTCAGTCTCTGCTGTTGGAATGGAAATCTCCCTACAGCAGTGACCTCATCGTCATCATATCCTCTAGCTAGTAGCACAAGGCACAGAGTAAGCACTCAGTAAACACTTTTTCCCCCATATAATGTTATATTTGTTTTAGGTGGACAACATAGGATTCCACAATTTTGTACATTGTGCAATGCTCACCATGATGAGTGTATTTACTGTCACCAAACGATGTTATTACAGTATTATTGACTGTATTCCCTGTGCTGTACTTCTTATCCTCGTGGTTTATTTATTTTATAACTGGAAGTTTGTGCATCTTAATCCCCTTCATCTGTTTCACCCAATCAATCCCTCCACTCCCTTTCCCTTTGGCAATCATCAGTTTGTTCTCTGTATTTGTGAGCCTGTTTTTGTTTTTCTGTTATTCGTTTGTTTTCAGTAAAGCTTTTTAATGCATTCTTATATGAATGAATTATAGCACTCTCTCTCTCTCTCTATGTATATATATATGCATATATATATACATATATATATAGGATCTTATGCAGCATACTCTTTGTTGTGTGCTTTTTTCCTACATGATGATACAGAGGGTACATGAATACATTGAGATTATATTGACAGTGTGATGACAGCATTTTCCTTTATTTCTTGGCAACAGAAAACACACCCCTCTCCATGGGAGCCCAGGCGCTTGTAATAACTTGCCTCCGAATGGCTCAGAGGTAGCCTCAGGCAGGTGGAGAGGATCACAGTCACGGAGCATTTAGTTCATCTGTTTTGTGGGCGACATACAGGCAGGAGCAAGGGAGCACAGGCATGGAGCATTGCCCGGGTCCTCTTCCTCCGGAGAATAATTGCATTTTTGTTCCATGAGCACAAACCTTGTGGCTCTCTCCACTGCCCATGCTCTGCATTTGTTTCTGTATTCTGACTTGCAGCTCTGTCCTCCTTTTCTATCCTTTGCCTTTGCCAGAATATACTCTGCATGTAGGTGAGTTAATAACACAGCCTTCTGAGCGAGTGGCACTGTGCATCATGTCTTTTTAGCCTTCGATGTATGGATTATGCCGGGCAAGTTTGACCACCTTTATTTTATAGACAAGGAAACTGGGGCACAGAGAGATTAAATAACTTGCCCACGGGGGGAGTCTGGCACCCATAGCAGTGATCTAACCACTTTGCTAGGTTGCCTCTCCAGCATTTCCTGTTCTAGCACTATCCTTCTCTGCTAGACGGTCTGGACTATACTCGTCTCTGTGCCCTCGGCACCCAGCACAGAGCCTGCACCCAAGAATGGACACCTGGAAGCTAGGTGGAAAGATGAACTAGAAACAAACTTTATGAAGCTCCCCCC